>VXAU01003998.1:2088802-2105689 GCA_013399695.1 Formicarius rufipectus
CAAAAAAAAAAAAAAAAAAAAAAAAAACCAAAAAAAAAAAAAAAAAAAACCAGCAAAAAAAGAACCCCCCCAGCATCACACTATGCTTCCTGGGAAGGCCGGGCAGCTCTCCAAGCTGTGCCTGCCCTCCCCATGGGATGGGCTTTAAAAAAGGGTTGAGAGCAGAGGGAAGAGAGATTTTAATGTTTATTCTTCCAACAGGCTCCCGGGGGGAGAACCCTGCACGTCCAAGAGTTTTGCAAGCCTCCAAGGAAAAGAGGGCGGTTTCAGTGCCACCCCGCTGTCACTCCTGGACAGAAGATGATGAACATCACTGGCCTCACCACCACAGTTGCTGCAGGGAAGAGTGGGACCATCATACAATGGTAGGAGGGAGATGCCATCATGGAAGAATGCCAACTCTGTATCCAAAAAAAATGACCATGATGTTCTTCCTTGCAACTTGGGGGCAAAATACATGCTGGGAGTGGAAAGTCCCTCCAGGACAGAGTTGAGGCAGGAAAGGAATGACTGCATAAGCAAGCCAGCCAGCAAGGGAGGGTCTCCCAGACATTTTTGTCCAGTTGCCTGATGGAATTGGCCCAGCAGAGCTGACAGTAGTTTCTTCAAAGCACCCTGAAAGAGAGGGGCTGGAAAAAGAGAGGCTTTACTGGAAACAGACAAATGGGAAACCCCTCCATTCCCCTCCACCCCCTTTCCCAAGGAAAACATTGCTCTGTGACTGCTAATGACTTGCAGATGGAGTAACAGGGTCACAAGGCATGGAGGGCTCCCCAGGAGTTATGTGGTTCACACAGGGAGATGAAAAGCTGTACAAGCTGCCCTCATTTGCAAGAACAAGGCAAGGAGGAAGCAATGGACACCCCCCTGTCAGAAAAGCCAAGGGGTGGTGGAGAAAGCCCCAAAGAATGTTCACGTGTGCACACTCTCATACCCAAAATGACTCCACACAGACACCACAGTCAGGTTTCTTCTCTCTGCCTGTCCCACTAGAAGGGGATTCAAGTTTTGTAAAGTGAGCACACCTGTGAAAGCTCGGAGGAGGCCTATGGCACATTTCCATTACTGGGATGGACAACAGTGGCACAGCACTTGAGACCCAGGCTGGAATATGCTGGCTCATCCTCTGCTGCTGCAGCCGACAGCACTTCTGGACATCTGTATCTGACCCGGGGTCTCACCCACTAACAGAGCACAAATCCCACTGGAGGATTCCTTGTAGGCTTTGCATGCCTTTAACACACTGCAGGCTTCCAAAGGAAAACTGCCAAAGCTACAGGTTTAAACAGCTCTGTAGAGCAAGAAGCCACCTCTGGCACAGGTCTGGGACAGCAAAGACAAAGGGAGGGGACAAAGGAAAAAAGACAACTACATTATTTGTAGTTCAGTAGGTCTGAACCCAAAATAATCCGATGGTACCAACTTATTTGAAGTCATAACCAGTTTTAGTCTGCAGAGAAAATGAACCACAGGGGTTGGTCATGATGAAGGTAGACTGAATTGCAATTAAATGGAAATCAAATGGAAATGCAATTAAATGTTGCTATTTTAACAGAAATTGAATTCTATGATAAGAATAATTAAAAAAATTATTGTTTGTACTGTCAGATACATGGTGTCAGCCAGATACTTAAAGTACTGACAAACTGTTTTGCCTTAAAACTAATGTTTTAAAAAATCCAGTATTATTGAATGAGTTGATCTGACAGTGATCAGAGGAAAATCTGGAATAAGTAAATCTCTTTTTTTTTTCTTTTTTCCCTTTAAGGGACTAAATAATTAAAATTGTCCTGAACTGTAAATAAGTTTATTTCCAAGACAGAAAAAAATGCACATATCTACATTTTTAAAAATCCACACATACATTATTTTTTAAATAATCCATTTTGTTCAATGTGGTTTGAGGCCAAACGCAAACCTCAGTCTCGAACACCAAGCACGCAAGCCTGGCCACAGCTCATGTGTCTGCTGGCAACTCTGACACAGGGAGCCTTGACAAAGTAGAGCACAAGTGGGTGAGGGAAGAACCCAATCCTGAGCCAGCTTTGTGCATATGCAGGGATCGCTGCAGCACCTCATGTCAAAACAGAAGGTGGTTGCTCACTAGCGTTTATTACCTAGAGGACCTAGACACCAGCACTGTCAGGCTCTTCTCTGGCCCTTTCACAACAAGTTTAGCAAAACATCTTCTTGAGTCTAACCTTGGGATACACAGAAGTTGACCCCGTCTCGAAAAGATGCCTAAGATTTCCAGAGGGATGGGGACAAGGATGTGAACATCAACAGAAACCAAGACCTTTTCATTGCTCCTGGTGGGTCCACACTCACTGTAGCACTGCTGGCTTCCACAGATTTTGCAACACACTGGATGGAGCCCTACACAATGCCCTCTGCAATGAAAACCTCCCTGAAACCCCAGAACGCACTGCTTTTCTGTCCAAGGTAGTCCTGAAAAGGCTAATTAAGCTGCTGTTATGTATAGAAGGCAGACCATTTAGCCAATGCAGGTCTGTCTGGATGATGGGCTGAGATGCTCTGCACTGCTGGCCCAATCTGGGACCCATGGCAAGAGCACTGGAAGCATCTTCACACACTGTAAAGGCAATGGGCAAACCTTAAGGAAGCTCAGTCAGGCATCCTGATCCCTACCTACCTATGCACTGCTGCTTAGCAGGCCCTCCTCTCTGCAAGGGTCACATTCCCCTGAGGCCAGTAAAACCCCATGACAGGACTTTCAAAAATCCTGAAGACACCCGTGAAAGCTTGCCAGCAGTTGCAGTTCAACTCAGATGTTCACTCATTTGTGAGAAAGACTTCAAAGCCTCCCTTTGCTTTCTGTCCCATTTATTCTAGCTCAGCCTGCATGAAAAGCAGCTTGAACTCATTTCCAGGGTAGAAATCATTATCCTGGACTGTATTTGTACAGAGGAGGATGGTGAAGATGGTCTGAGTCACCTTGTTAGAGAGCCTGTGTTCCTGTAGCTGGTCTCCCCAGTGTCCCCCCCAGTGCCTCAGCAGCACTCTGCCTCACCATTAGGCTGAAGCCATTGCTGCCCTCAGCTGTCCCTTCCTTGTCTCTCTCAGGTTCTGCTGCCTGACCAGCTTGGAAGCCAGATTTACAGGCATCCACCTGGTATCTAGGGAACTCCCCCTTGCCAAAAAAAACTCCCAAACAAAACCCCTGCCCTTGCCTTTCTGTTGGGGTGGTGATACCCAGTAGGACAGCAGGGAAAGGGAGCAGTGGCAGCAGCCTCGGTGGCCAAGTTTAACCCTTGTGCCTTCCTGAATTGTCACACCCCTCCCCACGGCTGTTGGTGCTCCACGAAGGAGACACTGCTTTGCAGTGCAGATTTACTAATAAAACAAAGGAAAAAGAAATAGAAGCAAAATGAATCCCTTCCTCATCCTGAAAGTTGCACCCCAGCTCTGGAAAACCCACCCTTGGTCACTCTCCATCGTGGCTGGCCTCACTCCCAGGGCCGAGCTAATTAGAACCACTGGTTGTTATCACCCTGTAACTTGCTGTAAGCTGTTGGAGGGAGATTTCCTATTTTGGATCTAACAGGAGAGTGAAGCCGAGACCATCCAGCTGCCACACTCCCCTCCTTGCCAGGCAACTTGAGGAAAAGCACAGAAAGAGCAGGCAGCAGGGACAAGCACCCAGTGATATTCCCAGCACATGGGGAGTCCAGCAAGGGGGAAGTGTGAAATCCTGGGGTAGGGATTTGAAGAAAACAAGAAATGAGGCTTTAGTTGCCACTGTCCTCAAAGTGTTTCACCCACAGCAGCCACCTCCAGGTATCACCGAACCAAATCCTTGAAGGCTGGGGAACCTGGCTTTTTCCTCCTGCATTACCTTCACTGTCATCCCACAGAGACAGGGTAAGTCCAGTGTCACTTGCCCCTGTAAGAATGCTAGGGGCTCTTAAAACCAGTGACACCACAGCACTAACTTGTTATGGAGAGATCAGACTCTGTTCCAGTTTGTACTGATATCTGCAGAGAGAGATAAGCTCAGCCTTTTGCCATGGGCTCTCAATACACTGAAACACAGTTTTGTGGTTTTTTTTTTTGTTTTTTTTTTTTTTTTTTTTTTTTTTTGTTTTTGTTTTGGTGGGGTTTTGTTTGTTTGTTTTGTTTTTTGTTTTGGTTTTTTGTTTGTTTTTGTGGGGTTTTTTGTTTTTTTTTTTTTAATGGTACTTTATGTGAAGGGTCAGTAAATATCTAAGAGGTGATTAACCAGTCAACTTATCAATGCCTCTAGCTATCCTGAAGGATGTTTTCTGCTTTGTGACGACCACCCTCTCAACCTCCAGACAGAGCTTTCCAGATGCAGGATTATGCAACAGAAAAAAGGATTTTAGTGTTTCTACTGCAAATAAAACAAATAAATGCCTATTAGACCATAAGCCTAGCCCAGATGAAGACCAAGTAGTTTCCCTTATAGTCATGAAAGCATGAAACGACTGTTTCATGCTACCTGGATCCCTGGTCCTGCTTGGTCTTTACAGTGCTGAAGCAGTTAACTTCCCATTTGCTGGAGCATGGGGTCCACAGCCAAAATGGAAGTGCCAAAAGCCAAGACTGCAGCAAGTGGTTAGGGGATCAGATGGTTTACATGCCGTGCTGAGGAAAAGCCCATGAACAAGGGCTTGTTCAGTAACCTCCCAAGCCAGCCCACAGGACAACTCATTGGATGCAGCTGCCAAAGTGCTGGGGAGGAGGGGTAGTGCTTGTGGGAAACTCCATCCTCCAGGAGCTCCCTCTTTGTGGGCTGGAGAGGCTAGTGCAGGAACAGCTGCCTGCACCCTGGGGAACTGCAGGGATGGCTGCTGAGACAGTCTGGTATGGAAGCTGAGAGCAAGGACTGCCCCCCTTCTCCTGTTCCTGCAGCAGCCTGAAGGCAAATAAGCACCACACTTGGTACCCTGAAACTGCCCTGTTCCCCACATCCTCTTTTTCACACTTCCCCATTGCCCTCAAAGCCCATACACCAACCAGCTGCGTTATTTTTTCCATCCTGTAACATACAGATGCCCTGGGAAAACAGCCTTTAACAAACAGCTGCAACTCTGAGGCAGGGAAAAGCACACGGAGAGAAACAAGGAGACACCAAATCACTGCTTCCCTACTTCCCCGTTCACTCAGTACAAACCCCATGATGAAAGTTTTCCTTCTCTGACAGTGTTTATTGCTTCCCCCTGTCCTACAGTGCCGCAGTAAAGCCTGGCTGGCCTTTAAAAGTCTCCTGACAGATCCCAGGACCAGTGCCCTGTGCCAGACACCAAAAAGTGCTTTGCAGGAGTGG
The DNA here is from genome assembly GCA_013399695.1 of Formicarius rufipectus. Classification (NCBI taxonomy): domain Eukaryota; kingdom Metazoa; phylum Chordata; class Aves; order Passeriformes; family Formicariidae; genus Formicarius; species Formicarius rufipectus. Next base: position 2,094,111 of record VXAU01003998.1, read on the forward strand.
TGGGAGCAGGGAAATCAGCTCTGGAGGCCAAACTCAGAGTTCCCATTCTCGAAGCTGGAACATTGTGTGCATGTGTACATTGGATGCCAGATGAGAAAAAGGAGGGAGTATCACTTGTAGGAGGGAAGAAAAATAGGGGTTGAAAAAAAAAAAAAGGCAACAAGAAATCCCAGCCTTCAGCCTCCAGAGGTCTGGCTAAGAGAGGCAGCAACTGAAAGAAATGCTCTTCTGTTATTACTGCATGGAAATTACAGCTGCCAGAAAGAATCCAGGCCAATCTGTTGCTGAATATAACTTAAAAAAAGACAGCCAGCCTCAAGTCATGGGCTGTTCATGGGTGTCGAGAAGCCAGTTGGTGGTGGGACCCACAGTCTGTTCCCCACTGCCTTCTAAATAGCAAAGATTGAGGAGAAAGACAAAATAAAAAGGGTCAAAAGAGTAAAAGATGCCCAACAGGCAGGAGAGAAGGACTACCCCATGCTTCACATCCCCCAGGTCTGGGGAGAAAGTGTTAGCTAGGGAGATATCAGTTACTGGCCCACCAAAGGAAGGAGATGGGCTGGTTTCCGGAAAGAAGAGAGTTTAACTTCTTAAAGGTTCCATTTTCTCTCTTTAAAACTGAGATCTATAAAGGAGAAGTGCTGTAAATACAGCTCTGGGTGTGAGGCAGGAAAGAAGAAACAGCAGGAGAGGAAAGCCCACTATTATTTACAGCAGAAGCACCTTCCATAACCAGGCACAGCCAGGGAGAAGGCTCAGGCGTGCTGTTTCATGGGCAAGCAGGGAAACACAAAGGAAAACCCTTTCCAGAAACTAATTTTAGCTACAGGTGAGAACAGGACATCAGATCGGACGATATTCTCAGCCCCGCTGGCTTGAGCTCCAAGCCAGCCCCTCCCTGGCAGCCAGCCCCTCCTACAAGCTGCTCCCCCCCCTTGTCTGTGAGGGATCATTGGAGAATAGGGCAAAAATAGGAGTTTTCATCTTCCAGCAAGCCAGCATGCTGTCAAATTAACAAATATCGTGCTAAGCTTAACTGTAACACACAGAGGCTCCACCTGCCCTTCCTGGAGAACATGAGTCACGTACTCACCAAGCTTCACTTTCCACTGCCAGGCACCCCATCAGCTACTTTTACACCCCTTTGGATAGGAAACAAGTTTCCCAGAAGTCCCCCCTCTTCCCAAATGTGCTCTGAGGGGAGGACTGCAGTGGAGAACAACAACACTGGAGAAAACCCACCACACCGCAACACGTCTTCTCGCCTTTTAGCTGATGTGACTTTGGATTCCGTGCTTGGGCCACAGCCAACATTTATTGAAAGCTCCGGCTGGCATGGAAGGGAATGTTTTTGAGAGTATGAGGGCAGCAGGAGGTATTTTTATTCTGACCTCTTTCTTGCTCACCTAGAGCTTTCTGCCCTGCTTTTGGGTACACTGCAGCCCACCCTGAGGCATAACACTCACAGAGCAGTGCCAGCATTCCCAGACCTACTCACCAACGTAGAAGGTGTTGGGGGCCTGCTTTTCCCCCAGCTGCAGATAGAGGATATTCGTTGTCTGCGAGTCATGCCGGAGCCACAGGGCCACTCCCAGGATGATGCCTCCAGCCAGCTGGGGAGAAAGAGGGAAGCAAGGGTTACCCCACTGTTCCAGCCACATCAGACCCAGAATGGCAGTCTTCAGGTGGGAGCAGAAGGCTTCATCTTCCTCCAAATGTGCAAGAACATCCTTCCCAACTATCATCTCACCCCTGCAACATGCTATGTGCCCCAGACCACATGAGCCACATGATCTTCCCTATTTTATGAGAAGACCCCTCATTCTGGGGATGTGCAAAGCCCTTTCCAGTTCCTGCAGGTGATTTTTTTCCCAAAAGCTATTTTATTATGCTACTAAAATGGAAGGCTCAGCCTTACCCAAGCAGCAGCAGGTGTGCCACTGAGGTTTTTATGAGAGCTTTTCAACAGAAGTTAGATCAATCCCAATTACTGCCTTTTCCCAATGGGCTGTAATCACCCCATTCCATTTCTCTATGGGGGAACCATCCTTTTTTTCCCCTCTGTCCTCAAATCTTGCATGCACACTACTTCCCATCCAGAGGCAGGCTTCCAGTCTGAACAGACCTAGTGTTCCTCTGGCTTTTCTTAATGTCCTAATACAGGGATGGAAGAGGAGCAAGGCCTCAGTTCAGACCAAGGCACAACCACATTGCTTTTGGAGGCCTCCAGGCTGAGATTGCTGCCTTGCCCACACTGCTGAACAGCAGAAGAGCAGCGCACATACACACACATGAACACCAACACATGTGACTGACCCCCAGGTCAAGGATAAAGACATACTTCAAGCATACTTCACACACTCTGCACATGGAGCATCAGCTCACCACTGGAACTTTCATGTACAAACAGTATCAAGTTTTATGACCAAGCTCCTCACTGTTTTCTCTTTCAAGGAGGGGCTGGGAATGGCAGTGGAAGATAGGAGCAGACTGGGGGCACTACAGCAGGGACAGTGTCACCAAGAGGAACTCAAATTAGAGCATTTCCAGCAGGACTTGCTGTGTTCTCTGATACCTCTCTTCAATTTAAAACCACAAGAAAGAGAGTTCAAAAAATAAGGACATGTTGAAAAAAACCAATCCCAAAGAATATCACTGCTATGAAAGGCTGGAATCACCTGTTCAAATGCCAGTTTAATTCTGAGTGTCCTAAATCCTTGGAAGCCATTCATCCTAAAAAAGTGAAGATAAATACCAAAGATTACAGAAGTAGAAACCTGTTTTTTCTAAAACTGTCTGGGTCAGGTCAGCTACAGGCATGATAGGCACCACAAAGGTCACATTAAGTAAAAGTGCATTGTACAAGTGCAGCAGAGCCTCAGTGAACACAGGAGGACTGGGATCTGCAAGTCAGGCTGTTGAAGGGAGCCTGACTTTGCTCCTTGGGAGGTCAGGTGATGGTTTCCTCCTTGCTTGTTTCTGCAAATCCTAGCCATGAGATTTTTACAGGGGTGCCACTGAAGCAGGGGGTAAAACCACATCATCTGTGCCAAACTCACAGGGCAAGCTGACCTTGGGGCTGTTCCACTTACTGAAGACAGAAAATCCCCACAAACTCCTGGAGAGGGAGTGAAGATTTTTGCAAGCCTTTCCCCAGTTGGCCACCAAAGCAATCAGCTTTTAAAACTTCTCCCACAGCAGCTAATGCAACTTCTCTGCTGGCATGGTCACTCATTCCTGCTGCACTTGGGACAGCCTGAGGTTTTCCAAACACTGGCTATAGAAAAAAGTCAAGAAAGCCAGTCTCTGCTCAAGTCCAGCTCCAAATAAGGCAGGTTGTGGCTTCACAGAAAGTTACCCAAATCCAGCCTGGCATGGTTTGTGCATTATCTGAGGGAGTAACAACGTTTGTGCTTATCCTCCCAGAAGAAAGAGTATGTCCCCAAATTAATCAGTGCCACTCTTCAAGTAAAGGTCTCTTGGTGGCTGCTAAGGAAGAACAGATCTTCTTGAGGAAGATCTGTGTTTCTATGCTGGCTGGGAGACAGAAACAAAAACGGCTACTGTGTTTTTTGTTTTGGTTTTCCCCCTGCAAGGACATATTGCTCTGCCCCGGCATGCTGCCTCCAACCCAGCAGTACCCACCCCAGCACCCCCTGCCACCATGGTGAGGTTGGGGTGACACAAGCAGCTCCATTCCAATCAAAGTTGCCCTAAAATGCCCAACAGAACTGAAAGTAGGCTGCACGCTGTCCTCGAGGTGTTTTTTAATCATTTGAGAATGTCAGCCGAAGAGATGGAACCTATTCTAACACATCAAACCCACCCTAATAGTGAGGTCTGCCTAAGACAGTCAGCTGAACCAACTCCAGATGTTCCCAGTCTCATCCTGAATACACCCCAGGAACACCCCAAGCCCCTTCCGTACTGTCCGACTCCATTTGCTTTGTTAACAGAGCATGGACGACTTCTGAATGGGAGCTTTAATCCAATAGCAGCTGGATTTCTTAAGATAAAATGACATTCACTAATGAAAACAGGATTTAGGCTACAATGAATAACTTTTTCCATGAAAACCATACATCCTTCCACCACCAAGAAGTGCAGAACGTTATTAAGGCATCTTTCTTCACAAAGGAAAGAAAACAACAGGGAGAAAACCTTGTCAGCTCGCCACAGTAACCCTGCCTTCTACGGTACCTTTCTTGGGATAATCTCATTTTTAATAAAACAACTTTTTCCAGATATAAGCTTGGTATTTTCTTTCCCCTCCATCCTACAACTGCAACTGTTTGCCAACACGAGAGCCAGAAGAGCTCCAACCACTAATGAGCGTCATGCTCATCTCTAGGCAGCACCTCCTCACCCATGTAATATACCTGTTTTTTCCCCACTGTAGGTATCTGTGATCTTATGCAGATTATCCCACTGCTCATTGCGTGCCCATTTTCTCACACAGCCTGGGGCCATCACTTGTCACAATACACTCTGAGTGCCCAGCACAGCTCTCAATTCACATTTTTGGGAACTGCTTCAACAAAAGCAATAATCTAAAAGTTGAAACTTCAGCAATGCCAGCAGCGCATTGGTCTTTGGTCTGCTTTCCACAGGCTGCCCTCCCCAGCCAGCCCTTTCCCTGGCAGCACCACAGTGGCACATCACTGGTGCTCCCCAGGGACAGGGCTGGCCCTGGAGCTCACGCCTGTCACAGCCGAAGTTTCCAGGTTCATGGAAGGCTGCCGGCTCAGCAGAGGTGGCGCAGCAGGCTCCAGCATTTCCTCTTTACCGCTATTTTCCAGCTTCCAGAGATTTATTGCTTCTTCCACAGACAGCTAGACTTTTCCAGCTGGATCCTGCCTGCCCAAGGCTTGCTTTTTCAGGAATGCCATTCCTGTTGGACACAGCGGGGAGAAGTCCTCGTCGAATGCCGCCTAGGGCAGGGACAAGGCAGCCCGCCTGCCCCTGAGAGGTGATGGGATGGTACCCCATGTGCTGAGGTACCACCATATGAGTACCATTATGATGGCAGGTCCTGGTTTGCTGCCCCATCGATAGTGCTTGTAGTGAAGCTCCTTCCTGGACTGAGCCTCACCAACTGACAGGCTGTTCATCCTAAAATTTTCCCAATCCAGCTGTAGGGGCAAGGGAACAAGCCCATTTTTCACAGCTTAATCACTCCTCCCCACCACAAGAGATTCTTATGAATTAGGCATGCAAGGAATGGCCCTGTTTCCCCTTTTCATGTGGTGCACCCCATTTCTGAGCTGCAACCACCTTTGCCTGTTGCTTCTCAGAACTCACATATGCCAGGATGTGCATCACCTCCCCAGTCCCTTCCTCTGCCTCCAGATCTTTTCCTCCTGCTCCCTTCCCTCCACCCTTCTCTGAAACAGGTTTCCTGGCAGGGAGGAGGAAAAGGAAGAAGTCCCAGTTATAGGGCAGCTTGCAGGTCATGCCAAAGCCAAGCAGACATTCTGTGGCCCAAGTCAGCAAAGGAGGGAAGGTGGCAGCAGTTTCACAATGCCATATTTTTAGCAGTACCACTTCCCGTGGCTGCGGCTGGTCCTGCCTCCAGGCTGTGCTTCCCAACCTGCATTACCCCAAGAGCTGGGAAGAGGCTTTCACCCTCTTGCAAAAACGCTGCTGGCAGAGTCCACACCGGAATGCCTGTGAAATATCACAGTTACAAACAAGAAAGCTTAATGGATTTTAGCTGTTTTATGATTAAGGTAGAGGATTGGATATTTTTAACACATTTTCAGGCTGCACAGGTCTCCAGCTTCCCTTACATCACCTGGAAGCAGAGCCCTTCATGGGCACCGCACCCAGACCCACTCAAGGAGCTCAGTGAGGATGCCCCACAGCTCCTCTCCAGCACAACCTGCAAAGCAGCCGAGATGGAGTAACTCTGAAACCCCCTTCCTTCAGTTGTGGGGAACCAGGCGGCAGACAGACAAACTGACTTGCCAAGTATGGTCAGGAACAAATTGCTAATTTGGGGTTCAATGCTTTGCTCCCGGGTCATTTGGGGTTCTCTAGGTGGACCAGCAGGTACCGTACTTTCCAGTACGTGCAGTGTAAATAATGAAACATCATTTTCTTGCAGTTCCCAGTGTGAGTGAGGAAAAGCGAGGAGATAAACACATTTAACTTGATGGAAATTACCTTTGGAAGGGCAGTACAAGCCCATGCAAGATTTGTGCTAGGACCTTACAGGTTCTGCACTACCAGCTTAAGGACTGAGGTGGGCAAGGGAGAAACCCATGGAATGTGCTCTGGTAGCACCAAGCCTGGCCACAGCCTGCACCTTGCCTCCTGGAAAGCAAAAGATTAGTTTATTTTCTCTTGCAAATAGCTGTGCCTCACAGAAGTGCTGAAAGGTCTTGGGGTGAAGCAAGGGGCTGATGGCTGAATGGTGGCCCATGAACCTGGAAACTTCATCTGGATGCTGTGACAATCTCCATGTCATGAGGGTGAGTCTTCTCGCCAAAAAGTCATTTGAAATTTTAAGGCGAGAAGCACTAGATATCACCCCTGGGCTGCTTTTTGGGATGCCCTGGAGTCTCTTGGGAGGGTGTAAACAGGGGAAGTGACTTAAATCGGACATGGAGTGGCAGTCTGACAGCAAAACAATCTCGAAGCTTATCTGCCAAGCTCGGCACAGGCGTTCACAAGCAGCAGCAGCAGATAGGAACGCACAGTGAAACAGCAGTGAAACGCATGTCAGCCGCTTTCTGCTACCTTCCACAGCTCAATGGCCTCCAAAGGTCAGTCTGAAAGTCTGAAGGCAAGGCCTGTCCAGGAATTACAGACAGGCCATTTGTGAAGAGCCCCATGCTCCGCAGGCAGGAGGAGGAAGGCAGCCCACAGCCCATGCTCTGCTCCCAGCAGCACACCTTCCAGCAGCAGCTATTAATAGAGCTGCTGGCTGGAGTGAAATTCTCTGCTGGTGCCTATAGTTACCAGCCCCACAACACTGCAGAGCTTTTCAAAACAAGCTCCAGAGGAACACTCCCAGAGGTACAGCATGCCAGAGGCCAAATAAAGCTTGATGAATGGGTGGAGAGTGGGGATCCAGCACCAAAATCCAGAAGCAGAGTCCCACAACAGAGAATACTGAGCGCACAGGCTGCCTTCCTGCCACAGCCTGATCCTTGCAGCAGACAGAAGTAGCACTTCACAGGGTTTAACTGCCCCCAGCAGAGAGGAAAACAATTCCAGCAAATACTGCTTTAAAATTAATTTGGCCCCATACATAAGCATTTAACTACAATGGTAATACAACTGCTTTCTCTTCTTAGCAGAATAGTGAAAGGTACTTGCACAGTGCAGGATCAAAGTGTTTCTCAAGGCATCCTACATTAATGCTCTTGCAGGAGATAAGCATTAAGGTGGTTGACAGAAGAATTAACTCAGGAAAACAGAGCAATCTCCCCTCCAGCAACCAGCACTCCCTCGTATCTGCTGCAGCCCAGCCCATTAACTGGAACTGGGTACGGGCAGGGCACCCATCTCTTAAAAAAAACCCTTCTGTAAGCAGAGACTTCAGAACAGGTTTTGCATGTGATGGTTTACTTGACAGAGAGCTCAGAAACACATCCCTGAGACCTATCAACAGGGAAACTTGAGTCCAGTACTGAACCTGCTAAGGAAACCTCTCCCTTGCCCTTCAAACACAGGTACTAAATAGCTGCAGGGTCAAAAATACGTGGAGATATGCTTGCTTGTACATTATCCCAGGATATCAAACTCAAAATTGGTGGAAGAAGATGCTGGGTCAGTATCAAATACTTGCTGCTCACAAGGCTCTCTGTGACTCCCAGAGAGACCAATAAGCAAACCAGTCAGGTGCTATCACGACAGTATTGCAGCAGCACTTGGCACAATTCTGCAGCCAGAACAGGATGCAAACTACTTTGTTAGTCCACAGAGTTATTTCAAGCCCATGTTTCAGAGCTGCATGCTTCATTAACATCTTCTGTTCTTCATTTAAACCTGTGACCAAAGGTACACAGCTGCCCTCCTCATCATACTGGGAAGGTTATGAGCTACTCAGTAGAACTGTCATCATGGGACCACCACCACAGAGAACTGCCACCTCCCTACACCATCAACTCTCATCACCAATGCCAGGTATCTTTGCGCATGCTTTGCAAACTCCAGGGTACAGATGACAGATTTTTTGATGCTGCACGAGAAAAAATTCAATTCTTCTACCCCTTCCCCTTTGATCACCACTGTCGAGACAAGACTTTCACTTCCACCTTCCCTCTGCTTTTGCCCTTCTGCCCCTTTGCACCCAGACTGTCCTACATCTCCTGAACATACACAAGAGAAGAGAGTTACACAGTGCCTGGAAAAATGGCATTAGGAGCAAGCTCTTCCTTTTAATTAGACACCTCTCTCGTAGGGCAGCCAGCAGTGCTCTAGACCTGGAAGGCTGCCACGGACTGTATTAGCTAATAAGCTGAGCGATCCTTCTCCAAGGAAGTCAATTTCTCCTTGGTTATGTTTAATTACATTTTAAAATAGCTCACTGGCTTCCTTTGGCCTCCCCAAGGACTCTTTGCAGCCGTGGTCAGTTCAGCCCCATGTGCTGAGCTCTGCTATCAGATTTGGATCATTCAGGAGAGCAGTCAAGGTCCAGCCATCTACTAAGAATGGGATGGAAAAGTAGGTTCATATGCCCACCCAGCCCCGCTCAGGGCTGTGCACTGCCCAGTACAGGTACAGCTACTGCTTCCTCTCACAGGGCAGAGCAACCCCTTGCCACCAGCCACTCCAAGGTTTCAAGGAACAGTTTGCAGCAGAAAAGCTTTTCTCTCTCCAGGTCTGCATTCTGATAACCAGGTGAAGTCCCCAGATGCTGCCCATGGCCTTCTCCACCAGTTTGGTAGGCAGATGCCACTGTGAAATATGTGTGAAACCTTTTCTTTCCTGGGACAGGCACCTGTTTGTATATGTGGTCCATGCAGCAGCTGCTGCTCCCTTTAGAGCCGCTTGGGACCAAGCATGTAACCTCGGCATCTTCTCAAAAATGCAAGCAGAAAGGAAAAACAGTCCCAAAAAATCCAATAAAACTGAAACATCTCAGGCACAGAGGGCAAGGAGCTGGCAGCAGGGCCACCTTTTCCCTTTGCTTTCCAACACAGCAGCACTGTGAAATTCCCCCGGCATTGCCAGGGGATAGAAGAGGGAGGAAGTCCGAGGGGTGCCAGTTTATTTACACACCAGCAGGATAGCGGGGCTACTTATAAAAGTTATCCATGTATCTTTCTTATTAACACCGTTAAGGCTGAGAATTGCTTCCTTTCTTCCTCCTGGACGCTAGAGCAAGCTCCTGTGCAGCACAGCATGGTGCCTGCTCAACTTTGGGCTCTGCCTCTTGCTTGTTTTCCTCAATAGGGCCTGACATCAGCTGAGCACAAGGCAAAATGATAAGCCTGTCAGCCGCTGCATGCTAACTAGCTGGGAGGGTCACAGCGCTGCTCCATCTCACAACTTCCCTGGGGCCAGAGGCGGTGTTTCAACACAACCACCCTGCAGCAAGGGTGCTCAGTACCATATTCTGCCTTCAAATGCCACCCCTGAAAAGGACCATCACACTTTGCTGGTAATCGAGGCATTCCTCCCCAGCTGGGGATGCAAGGCTGGCTGCTAACTGCCTCTGCTTCACAGTAAACCTAAAATTCCCTTCGACTAACTACTTTAATAAACAACACAGAAGGGCTTGAAAGCTCCAAGATCTGGTATTCACCACCCTTCAGCCAGCCAGCCTCACAGAAAGCATTGTTAATTCTAATGAAGTCCTGGCTACAATCTGCATAGGAGATGGTTCGAGGGGACTGGCCACTGGCAAGCCCAGCACTGGGAGGTGTTTTGGGGAGCCAGTGGGTCCCAGCTCATAGGCACCCCTCCTTGGGAGGAGCTGAAGCATCTTCTCCCAGCACTCCCAGAAAGCACGCTCCAAGGGGTAGGGCAAGGCACCAGAAGCCCTAACAGGGAAATTATAAAGATTGGCTATTCCTCTTGAAAGCAAAATGTCCATGTATAAAAGATCAGCCCTTCTGCAAAAGACTGAGGTGAGTGGGTGAGCTTTCCAAGGAGTGGTGGCTGTGCAGAGCCCCCGGCATCCTTCCTGCCACCCAGGTGACCCTTCCTCCCTCACATGCACAGCCAGCAGCTTCTTCGACAAGAATGGCAGGAAATCAGGACCAAAAGAGAGAAAAAGCCCTGGGAGAAGAACGATCACTCGGAAGGAAACAACACTTCAGAGATGACTACCCGCCTCCATCCTGCCATTTTAAGGGTGGAGGAAAAGGTTAAAAAAATAAAAAACAAAACAAAAAAAACAACCACGAGAACTGTCTTGCATTCAGGCAGCTGGCAACGCATCAGATATCAATTAACACCACTGTCATCTCATCAGAGCTCCTCATCTCACCCTTGATCAGCCTTATACCCAGAAACAAGGCAAAGAGGCATGAAAGGAGATCCGTTCTGACAGCACTCAGTTAAGCCCTACACCTCCCAGAGGTGAGAACCCCCCAAAAGAGCTTCCCCATGAACCCCCCGGGAGGAGTCGGCACGCAGAGGTCCCAGCCAGGCAGCACAGCTCCAAGTGCCAAGGCAGCCTTTGCTCTGGAAGCCATCTCTCCGTTTCCCACCTTTCCAGCCCTCCTTGCTGTGTTTGCTACTGGAAGAAAACATTAAGAAAAAAACCCAACAAATCCTTGACGACAGAGCAGGGTGTCAGGCAAAGGGACACAGGGTGTTGGACAAGGGGTACATCTCGGCTACGCAGCCAGTGCCCAGGAAGCAGTGCCTTGCCTGGCAGGGTGGGGCTGGGATGGCCCCGAGAAAAAAAAAAGTATTCTGGGGAATGGAAAACAGCCTACTGAAGTCTGAAATCGGCAGCCTGCTCGGGCACATCTCGTTGCCCCAGGGCGCAGGAGCTGGGAGAGAGCGCCTCTTGCCAGCGAGCCCGCCCAGCGCTGCCGGAGGCTGTTTCTAACCGGGACAAACCTGGTTCGCAGGGAAACGCCACTTTTTCCTAAATTAGCTGCACGTCTGGATGGATTATTTCACGAGAAACTTTCTCAGGAAAGGCAGCCTCTCCAGCCTGGATAGAATTAGCATCCTAAAATAACTTCCCAGGCGGCGGGGGCAGCAGTCCCCGGCTCGGGTGGCGAGGCCAGCTCCGGGGCGGGGGGTGCAAAGGCAACCCCGACCGCCCGTATTTTTTGAACGCCACCCTCCGCCTCTGCGGCGGGCGGCTGGGCCAGCGCCTCCCCTCCCTCCTCCTGGCAGTATCCCTGCATCGCTCCCTCCTTCCCTGGATGGCGAGATCTGTTTTCCCCGGCGCAGACCCACAGCAAGAGGGGCTGCGGGAGCGGCATCTCCCCCNCCCCCTGCCCCTCTTGCCTCTGCCCTCCCTCCCCGGCCTTCCACTTCGAAAGGGCGCGCATCAACATCTGTAACGGCTGGACGAGAGCATCTTAAAGGTCTTCTCCAACCGCAAACTACCCTACGATTCTAGCGCCCTCTCTATATATTTATCATTAAAAACATACATAAAT
>VXAU01003998.1:2105731-2152971 GCA_013399695.1 Formicarius rufipectus
TATACAGGCACGCATTAAGGAAAAAAAAATAAAGCAAAGCAAAGGGAGCCCCTTCTCCTCCCCAAAAAAACACCCTAAAAGAAGCAGCCCCTAAGGCACATCCCAGGCAGCAAGTCTCAGCCCCGGTGGGCAAGAAAGAGCTAAACACAGGCGCAAGCAGACAAGCCATATTGCAGCCCCGTTATTTAAAGGCTGGGGGGGGCAGTCTCCCTTCCCCGGTGCTCACCCAGAAGATGAAGTTGAAGACGAAGAGGAGGTATTTGATACACTTGGTGCAACCTTCCACCCCCATGGCGACGGCTCTCCCAAATCTCTGCCGCTGTGCTGGGGCTGTGGCGGCGGCGCGGGCGGAGATAACTCGGCCCGGCCCCGCGCCCCGCCCCGGGCACGTCCCTCAGCCCGCCCCCCCCGAAACCCGGCTGCTGTTCTCTCTGCTTTTTTATACTTTCCTTTTTCAACCCCTTTTCCCTCTTCCGTTTTCTTTTTCTCACTTAAGCCCTTTTTCTTTTTTCTTTATTATTAGCTCCTTCTTTTATATTTTTCCTTTTTTCCCCTCTTTTGAATTTTCTTTTCTTGCTTTTTTTCCCTTCTTTTTTTTTTCTTCCCCCTTTTCTCCTTGTTTTTTTTTTTCTTTTCTCTTACCCCTTTTTCCTTTTTTCTCTTCTCATTTTTTCTTTTATCTCTTTTTTCACCTTTTTCCTTGTTTCGTTTTTTCTCTTCTCTTCCTCTTTTTCACTTTTCTTCTTCTTCCCCTTTTTTCTTTTCTCTTCCTCCCCTTTGCTTTTCCCCTCCTTCTTTCTTTTATCTTCCCCCACTTTTCCTCATCCTTTCCATCTCATTTTCTTTTTATTTCCTTTTTAAATGTATGTTCTTCTTTGTTTGTTTCTTTGTTTTCTCCTTTTTCTACTCTTTTTCTCACCCATTAGGGACAGCTCATAACAAAATTTCCTGCACACAATTGGCAGGTGTTGGGGGGCTGTAGCAAAATCATCTCCCAACCCTGACCACCATCCCTTAAAACTCTCCGCCATCTCCTAAACATCACCAGGCAGCCTGGGGTGCGTGGAGAAACCTCAGTGAATGGGTGCAGGGTGCAGCAGTATTTGTATATCTCTGTCTAGAAGTTTAAGGGGGCATTCATGATGGGGACCCATCTCCAGAAAAGAGCAAAGTATTTCTACATTAAAACTCACAGTTAGAAATCCAGAGAAGCATTCCTCATTCATTTCACCATCTAGTCTCCTCTTAAGTTATGATCTGGCCTCATACTTTTTGCCTAAGGTTGCTGCTTCAGTACTGCGATTGCATCAGGTTCACTAGAACCACTTAGGATGTTTTCCCTCCATTACTGGGTCACAGGAATATCTGTGGGCCTTCAGGGCTGCCCACCAGAGGGATTTGCATCACCCATGTCCACAGTTCAAGTAAACCACACACTGTGGCTTAGAAATGTTAGTTAACTTATCCTCAAAGTTATACAGCAGAAGCATGATGAAATTTCTCCAGCTTTTGGCTGAGACCCTCTTTGGTCCACTTGCTCATACCGAGAAATATAAATTGCTCCCACCCCATGTTATGCTTCCAGGAAGATCATTTGCTTCTCTAGGGGCAGGGTAGAAAGTCACATAACTGGATCATAAGAAGATGCCTGGAAAAGGCAGCAGTGAGCAGCTCCAGCCAAGGTCGGCACCTAACCGTGCTAAATATGAACCTGGCACACACCCGCAGCCTTGCCAGTGGAAACCTGCCCTCTTTCTGCCTGGGTACTTTCCTTGAGCAAAATATTTCAGGGAACAGCTTCTGAGCCAAGTATTTTCACACTCCGTCTGACAGAGCCTTCCCTGCCATGCATCCCATAGGCAGGAATGCACTGCTAGCTAAGCACACATTTCCTACACATGTATCTTTAAAATGAGTCGACTTCTTCCAAAATCATTCTGTTACCCTCAGGGATGAGTTGGTCCGTAACTCTGTCATGTTCATCAAAACCTTCCTTGCCCCTCAGTCCACAGTGCTTCGTGACAGTGGCGACCAGGAATGAATAGAAGTTGGCCCTGTTCCCTAATTACTTATGCTGAGTATGTCCCTGACTGTGGGCTTGCCATGGATTCATAACCCCTTTGTCTCTAAGCCACAGTCACTCATCCAGACTTACCAACAAAGCCGGAGTTTCACGAGGCTATTTATGCATGTAACTGCTATCCCAAATTATCAGCACAACCCATCTGGTCACAGCAATAGCTGTAATCCTGTGTGGCTCCTGCTCACCAATCCAAAGGATAACAGTAGGATCCCAAAGTTGCTCACTTGCTACATCACAGCATCCCACAATATCTTTTTGTCTACACTTCCATCCTTTCCAGCTATAAATATTGAAACAAAAATATACCCTGCCCCATCCCACTCTCCGCACCCCCGCCAAAAAAAACCAAAAAAAGCCCAAAAAAACCAAACCAAACAAACAAAACCCACAAAAACCAAACAAACCAAAAAGGTAGGTGTTGGAGACAGGAGATTGTATGAACCAAGGAGCCTCTTCTGCACGTAGGCAGCTATTTCCAGAAAAACTCTTGGAGGTGCTGCTTGAAGAGTCTATGTGAGGGAAAGAAAGGAACCAGCTGCAAAGCAGTAAGGCTTTTGCAGCAGCAGTCCCACTGGCTATGAAGGAAAATGAGTCTCAAGTCCACTTTTGTGCACTGAAGAGCAGGAAACCCCAGCTGCAATCACTGCAACAAAACTGGCATTGAAACTGCTTCCAGGGAGCTTGGGATTGGTATTTTTTTGTGTGTTTTGGGTTCCCCCTCTCGCCATTGCTTTTCTTTTCTTGTTTTCTGCCTTTTTTCCTCCTATGTTGGGGAGTGAAGGAAAATGGAAAGCAACAAATAAACCTATTCCTATTCTCCAAAAATTGTATTAGCAAACACTTTGGTTTGGCACTAACATAGTCCTGTTTGTGGGGCCTTCCTTCAGGTTCTGTTGGAACACATGTTGCTCAGAGACAAATGTGGACCTGGCAGGAAGAGCAGCCCCACTATCCCCTACATCAAGAAGCTCCCAGTTACAGGCTGAAGCTTACTGGGTTTAAACTGGCCACACCAACAAAGCCCTCTCCAAAAGCTGGAAGTGGAAAAAAGATTTCAAGCTTTGTCCTTTTTTGTGTTGATGTTATTTGAAGCAGCTCAGCTGAGTCCATTTGAAAATTTTGACCTTGAGGTACAGGAAGACAAAACCACCACCATAGCACAGTGACCAGATAACATAACTGTTTCCCAGGACTGCACATGATTTCAGGCATTTCATACTCATTTCTCATGCTGTGTACTCATTTTCCACACTGTACTGCTTGCTGTACAGCCCATAAAGTACCACAACCGTGTTCCCAAGTTGCTCAGTGGCTTTATCAGCTCTTTATAAAATGCTGCTTTATAAATAAGTAAAACTAATTTGCAAAATTTCAGTTCATGTCTCGGTGTCACATGCTGGTATTGTGTGTGAGTGCTATGAATAGGGCTGATGACTTCCCTCTTTAGGAGGATGGGCTGGCTGGAGTGCTCAGAGTGTGCCACGCTAACGCAGTCCTTCTCAGAGCAGCCAGCTGAAGGCAGGGCTGTGGAGAAGCTACCTACCTCCCAAACTTTTTATCATTGAAATAAAGAGGTAAACTCTAAAAAATGGTAAAAAATAAAGACCAAGCCCAAAACACCAAATTTAAAAAATGCCCAAGTAGATGTTTATATGTGCTTTTGCAGGCAGAGTAACACAGCAGACAGTGGAGGCACTTGCAGTGTTTTTCCTCTGTCTGTTGGGCTTGTGTTGTTGGGGATTTTTTGTGAACCTGTTTAAAAAAGTCAGTGTCATACTTGTGGGTTTTGGCCTCTCTGGGTATGACTCACCAGGGTCCGTTAGAGCAGATGTGGCTTGAGCTGCCTCCCAGTCCGGGTTTAGCAGGATGTCCCTTGCCAGCAGGACCCAATCCCCAGGACTTTGAGCCTGCTTATCCAAGCAGCCCACCAGCCCACCTGTTGGAAGCTGAGCCTTCCAACAGCTCTACCTTAATAACCCTATTGTTCCATAGAAAGCAATGAAGGGCCACAAAGGGAGAGGGTAGACACACATCCTCCCCACCTCTTACACCTGTGACTGGAGAGCTGTCAACTAGCGTGTGAAAAGATTATCATCAAAGTAGGCTCTAAATACTTATTGACTAGAGTCTCCAGGAGATTTGGAAAAGCATATGAGAGTCCCTCATTCACTGGGGACCACAGAATGGATGCTGAATTGACCTACCCTCCTCAACCAGCACAGAAATAATGGACAAACCATGGGAAAAAATACACATCATCTTGCAGGTTAGTTAGTTACTAGTTAGTTCTTAACCACTACCTCTTATTTTTAGTGGAAAATATGACAGAAATAGCATGGACTTCCAATTTACCTGTGGGGGTAAAAAAACAAACAACAGCGACATTACCAAAGATCTTTAAATAGGATGTTTTGAACATGCATGAAAAGAAATTCATCCTGTGGGAGGCTAAAAGTCCCAGAGTGCATAGGAGTAACTTCCTTGGCAGCCAACATCCCACAATACTGTTTTTCAAGGCAGGAACCTGAACAAGGGCAACCTGCAGTGTCTGTACAGGCCAATGGCAATGGGAAGGTGGAGCTCCATTGCCTCGGGAGAGACCCATCTATACCCCTGGGGAGTCAGCCAACACTTCCATTCTGAATAGAAAAAATATAATATTAGAAATCTCATCCCCGTAACTAAGGGGATATTTTTAGAATACCTTTTCTGTGCCCCAGCAGGAGCAGCTGGTACCTGCTCATCCAAAAATCCCCATGCCCATCTCTGTAAGTTCAGCCAAAGTAATGTCATGGCCCAGGGGATGCACTTGGCCTTGCAGCCTCTGGGGAGAGGGATGCAGCAAGCAGAGACCTGTAGCTGCACCTGAAGTTTCTGTTTCTAATAAACTCAAGAAATGGTTCCCATCTGCGTGGTCTGTATCTCTGCCATCTTTAAATATTTATATCAATGTATCTATGGTGATAGCAGGGGAGGTGGGGAGCAGTGGGGAAGGACAGCATCAGCTCCTGCCGGAGCTACAGTCAAGGGAGCGCAAACCCGAGCAGGTTTCCTGTCCATGCAGATGCTGCCTCTTCTCAGATGATGAGCCCAGAAAGTGAACATTCAGTTTTTGGGGGCATCAGAGCAGGCCATGCTGCAGCTGGGCTGAGCTGTGCTTTGCAAAGTACCATGTGGAAGAGCAAGAGTTCAGCCCATCAATGCAGAGAGCTCTTATTGTATAATCAATGTATAATTCATTAATAGGTGAATAAAGACTGCAATAACCTATTGCTGATGCAAAGGGGTTAAAAAGAAAGCGAACACGTCCATGAGCAAGCTGCTGCACACAGGGGTTAAACAATACTGCTTAGTGATGCTGAGAGGAAAGAGGGCGGATTTTGTCTTAGGATAATATAAATAACCCAGCTAGCTGGCTTCCAGTGACTCCAGGGAGAGTGATGCAGGGATATGCATCTTCCTGACAAAAATTCTGGGAAGGACCTTTCGGTTTTGCCTGCTGGGGTTTAAAGGAATAGCATCTAGAAGCTGTTGATTGGCACCTCCAGGCTCATCTGAAACTATTTCTCCCAAGATGTGCTAATTCCTCACAAGCTGAGCAACCACCATGTATCTCTTCCAGATAAAGAGATGGGTTTTTTCCTCCCTGACCCTCCTGCAGGGTTGGATATGCAGTTTGCCTCCAGGCACAAATTTTTTTGATGGGCCCCCAAAATGCCAGGTGACTTAACGCTTTGTGCTGGGGGTAAGAGGGCAAAGTAGGGAACAGAGCAGCCTCACCAGCAGGCCTGCAATTGGTCGTGGGTTTGGCAGTACAGCCAAAAGCTGAAAAACACATATGGGCCCATGTTTGTCCAAAATAGCCTCTGAGACTGCTCCAGAGCTCCCCCTCCTCACTCCTGCACTCTCCTCCACTGTCCCACATGGTGTTACATCTCTCAGTGGACAGGGTTGATGCTCACCGCCAGCTGCTCATTCTCCCAGAAAACGAACCACCCAGTTCAGAAAAAAAAATCCCTTTTCACCCCAAGATGGCATTTTACTAACAGAGCTGCAATGACATTTCATGTGAAAGCTGCAGGACATGCGTCATCCAACCATGTACTCACAGCAGCTTCTCACCTTACCTCAGCTGTGCTGGCACAGACCTATGTGGGGCATCTTCCACCTCTGGCTGCATTTCTGGAGGAGAATTACAGCCAGCTGCTTTTGCAAATGCATTGCTCCTGCATCTGGTTAGAAAAACTTGTGTCTATCAATTATTACTTTCAAAAACATTTTTTGTGTCTGCAGCTCATAAACACAGCTTTACCTTGGCAGGAGATGGCTCCCTTACCACTCCAGCACGTAGACGTCCACCCAAATTTGCCAGTTTCTAAGGCTTTGGAAGGACTTGTTCGGTAGTGTCTCCTCTGGGAGCTTACTGCAGGCACGAATCCAAGCTTCATAGTGAAAGGGCTGTTGCATGAGGAAGTTATATTTTGAGGGCAGTGGGAACAGGCAAACATACAGTCAATAGAGCAGGAAATAGCAAATCATTTTGGAGTTGAGATGGCACACCACAAGGCTGAAAGATTCTCACTCTCACCACTGAATCCCTCTAGACATTCAGAATATTACTCAACCTGCGCTTTTCACAAGTACTCTGAGTTCCTTAATTTTTTTTTCTGAGCATTGAAAAGTCTAATTTGCAGAAGCCCCAAGCACCCTCGGCTACTGTGCAAAGTTGCACACTGCTCACCTGCACCTCTGTGTGAGCATCACCCACTGCTGTAGGAGCAGGTGCTGGGAAAGCTCCTCTGGCTCATAAGCAAGCTGTGGTCAGCCCACCCAGGAGCACGTGGCAAGCCCCACATAAGTCCTCAGGGGAATTTAATGCTCCTGTAGGCAGAGCAGGACCTGAGCAATGCATTGGTTGAGAAGGGTAGAGAACAGCACAAAAGGCTTCTTACTGCTGCCACGAGCTTATGCTTCCCTGCCTCAGAGGTTTATAGGTAGCCCTATAGGTTTATAGGTTCCCCCACAGGCCAGAGCAACCTGGCCTTAGGTTGCTCCCTCTACCCATGTCCTCAGAAAGAGCAGGGGAGTTGCCTAAAGTAAAAGGAAAAGGGTAACACGTGAGCCCAACTTAACACATACTCATAGAGAGGTCAAACTGCAATTGTCCAGATGACCTTAGTGGAAATAACTGATAATTGCTGCAGCTTAATTGACAACTATCTGAAGCCAATTCACAATTAAATATTTAACTTTGCACTTTTGTTCTGTACATTTATTTTTTTTCTCCTGCATATGCCTACATCGGTAGGATTTCTTTCCTATCAGAGTATGTGTTGACATGTTTATAACAAACAGCTTCCGCTAGAGCAAGCCCCAGGAAGGCTCACTGCTCTGCAGGTGTTTCCTAGCCTGGCTGCCAGCTTGCATCCCCGGTGCTCAGCTCCAAGCTCTTCCCCCAACAAAATCTCTCTCTTGCTCTCCTCAACACTGTGTAAATCTTGGCACTACTTACCAATAAGTTCCTGGGGTTTTGCTCTGGTTGTACAAGAGCTGTAATTTGCCCCTAGAGAGTAGCAAATTAAGGACTAGTAAGTGTAAGAACATACATTGTAGGGCAGGGATTTTTTGTTGGCAGAGGTGTAAAAATACTGTTTAGCATTTCCCCACCTTGCAGGTTCCATCCAGTCATCTCTGGGTGCTGCCACTTCTACAACTGTGAAAAAAGTGTTAACACTGCACATTTCTGTAATGGGTTTCTAAGAGCTGAAGAGCTGAAGGTATCTGCTTTTCTGTCCCTGAAAATTACAGGGGGATGCCATTGCAGGGTGGCAGGAACTCCTGTTGCTACACACAACACAAACTCAGGGAGAAGAATGTGTCCAGCTGGGCATGGCTCTGTCACCTGCTCATTGACTGGGCTGCTCCTTGCAGCAGAACTCCAGCAGCCAGTGAAATGGGAATAAAGCTCACTAGATGGCCACTGGCCATCATACACATGCTACTCCAGTCCATAACTATCCCTTTACATTAAAAACTGACCTGGGAAGGTGAAGCATCAAAAGCTTTAGCAATCCTGGTGGTGAGACCTTTTCTATCAGATGAGGCTTGAGCAGGTAACACACCAATAACAGTGACTCCACCAATTTGTTTGTTGTCTACAGTAGTTTTTGATATGGCAGAATATCAGAAGTTAAATGGCCAACAGAGAGCAGTGGGCAAAACTTGACTTTTTTGGTTGGTTGGTTGGGTTTTTTTTAAAGTGAAATCATAAAGATTTCTTCCATATAAATATTCTGGTCTTACATGTGTAAACATGTCCTTAAGTTTTTTTCCTCTCTCTGGTTGCATTACTCCTGGAGAGGTACTTGCCTACTGCCCCATCAGCTGGCCGAGGGTAGGATGAGGCTGATGAGCTGCTCCTTTTCCTCCAAAGGATCAACACCATTCTCTCCTCCAACATGCTGCTGGGACAGACAAACACCAGCTTCCTGGGGAATATCTCTTCCCAGCATTGAAAAAACTAGTGAGTGCTCTCCATGATGCAACACAGACGGCCTCATGCACAGCAGAAAAAGAGAAGTAATGACGGCCTTTCCCAAGAAATCCATCTTTATTTAAGTAACCATGAGTCACATGAGCTGCCAGCTGGCCTGAGGAATAACAATAGCAGTAGTCTGGATGGTAGCAGCTGGAGCTCACAAGGGAGATTGTGTCTCCAGAGATCAGTATACGTGATAGCACCTATATAAGTGAGAATTTTCCTACCACTAGAAAGTGCATATGCTGTCAAGAGCATATCACCCTAAATCCCTGCCAGCCTGAGGTGTGTTGGTGACTGCCAAGAGGTAGGTTGGGTACTACACTGGAGCAGTTTGAACTTCATTCTGCTTCCAGTGAAGTCAGTGGGGAAGCTCCACTGGTTCCAAGGGAGTGGGATGTGAAGTGATAGCCCTCCCTCACCCCTTCACAACGTGATTCTTTCTAACACAAGGTATTTGCAGCCATGTTAAAATGCCAACCAGGTGTCATAGGCTGTACTGCTGTTCTTGCACAGATAGCAGCCCCTGCATGAGGGACAGGACTTGTCTTGAACATCAGCACTGGAGTTTCCATGTTCATCTCAATAAACAATTGCTACTCACCGTTTTTCATGGCTAGAAGCCACTACATAGGAGAGGAGTGAAAGCTGTTCGTTCAACAGACATTTCATGAAGCCATATAATCTACCGCAGGTGCTACATCCATTGCAATGATGAGTTACAGCTCAGAAGTGGCTCTGCCTCCTCACAACAAGGGCAAAGCATGCCAGGGAGCCCTTTTTTCAGCTACACTGACAGCCATTTTAAAGTTCTGTTTATTATTGATAAGGTGATGCAAAGAGGATGTGGAGTTGGACTTCGTATTTTTTGACCTGGTTGGAGATCAGTCCTGTTCTCTTATAGATTTAAACTTTGTATGCATGTGTAATCTCAAAGTCCTTTGGCATTGCACTGCAGAACAGTGGGTCAGTGAAGCCAGATAAAACAGAGCTGGAGCTGAAAGCTGAACAAGCACATAAGAAATTCTTGTGTCATCAAGCTTGAGGAGCCTGACAAAATTCTACAAACTAAAAAATAATGTTGTATTGTATTAGCAAGAGGAATAGCAGAGGAATATGTCCTTCTTCTGATCACTTATTTGAAAGCTCATGCACTACTTTCTGATTTTTCTCTCAATCTCCACCAAAAGCTCTGTAAATCTAGCAACATTTGAAAATAGTGGAAAACCAGTCAATGGTCATTGGATGCCTCTGAACTCCACCGTGATCAGAAGCATGTCCAAAGTGAATCATTGTGAGCGTCCAGGCTGGGAGAGCACATTTCCCATCAGTGATGACACACTTTGTGTCTATTTATTTACAGATGGCACAAGATTGATCCTGGGCTGTGATCCAAAACCATCCTCCTAGAAACAGTGCATCTTTGGGGGTCACAGGGAACTGCTCAAATGACTGATTTTTGCTGGTCTTTTCTCTCCATTTTTGTCCTAGGGGGCTCTCTGTATCCCTCTTGTGGAGCTATAGCCCGTACATCTCCTGGCAAGGGCATCTGCGTCTCTGAGCCCAGGAGCATGTCAGTCCTTGTCTGCTTGAGGCAAAGATGTGGGATTTCTCCTCAGAGCATCATCTGCTCTGACCAGTTCAGAAATGCAGAAAAAGCGACTAGTGCAGGAAAGGGAAATGTGTGGCACACGTCCCACTCCCTGACCCCTGAAATACCTCACAGGGGATTTGTGGGTGAGTTCAGACATTTTCCTGTGCCTAGAGCTGGCTCTACCTTGTAGGGATGCCCAGGCATTTGGTTTCTACCTCTCTCGCAGGATGTATTTTCCTTTCCGGTCCAGATTGCTACTGATGGTGAAGTGGATGGAGAACCAAAGGAATGAAGTTAAGAGCATCCCATAAACCTGAAAGGAAATAAATGAGACAGGCATACAATCAAATGTGTAGCTGATTATAATCCTCCATCTGTGAAAATAAGCAATCATAGATTTTGCATTTGGCCATTTGGCATGTCTGAATTCTATATCAGGGTGTCACATTTTTCTTAAGAGAGCTGCTTTCCAGTGAAGTGAACACCAATTCTGACATGGGAGGGAAAAAAAAAAGCAACACGTGGTTAAAACATCGGATTGGAATTAGCACAGCATAGCTCAAACACGGCCCTAAAAATACCAAGAAATATGATGAAAGCAAGAAATTCAGATTTCAAATTCCTGCCACAAAACACTCCTCTGTGCAAACAAACATCTCTGTCTCATAATAACAACCTTTTGTAAAGATATCATAGGGGGACAAAAACAACACCCATGTATTGTTTGGAGTAAAAAACAAAAACAAACAAACAAAAACCTAAACAAACTCCAAACCCCATCCCACACACCTGCATCCTTACGAATGCAGAGGACAGTGTACTTCCTTTCTATTGTGATATTCTGCCTGATATATCACACATCAGGATTTACACAGGCAACATATCAAAGGTAAGGCTCCTGTGGGAAGGATAATGAGGGCTCTAACAACATGCTCTTTCCTAAAGTATGTCCTAACATGCAAGTGCCTTGGCTTGCAGCTTGATCTGGGGACATTGTGTGCATTGTTAGATGAGGGACAGTGACATCAGAGCAGCTTATAGCCTTCTTCATGTGCTTCCTTTGCATCCTGCCATCACAATAGTGAGCCGAGCAGTGAAGTTTCCTCTAGCACAAGCTTCAAAGACAGCCGCCTTATCTGGCTGTAGCATCAAGCTGTGAAAAAAGGACATATATACTAAAAATGCTCCTGCTTTTATCTGAATATAGCTGCAGTCAAACTTTCCCTATACCTGAGAAAAATTGGCAAGTGACACCAAATATTCACACATGATTTTATATTTATAGCTCCAGCCTGATGGTTTTCTTAATTTATTGCTAGCAGTATTAAATATAAATGTGTTTGTTTCTCTGGGTTTTATTTAGTTGGAGAGGAATCTTCTAATCCATAACTGCACCAAGGTGGACACAAGGAGTAAAATAATCTTCAAATACACTTTCAGTCAGAAAAGGTCATTCCAGCTGGGGAGCAGCATGGAGTTAACACAGCAGACCAAACCTCCCTTCATGGTGAAGAAATGAGTCTCCTGGCATGTTCTCTTTTCTGGTGTGCAATACCACATATGCAGAGCCCTTGTGTAGACGTAATTAGAGCAATACACCTCTGCCAAGCCATGCGTGGGCACACAAGCAGCCTGGTTTTAATTAGTAGCCCTTTCCAGCTCCAAAGAGACTACTCCTGTGCAGCCACTGAGCCCCCTTACCACTGAAAGACATGCTCCCTTTGCAGCATTTCATTTTTCCTTTTGTCATCCTCCAAATAACACTCACAAATTGAGAGTACACCCTTTCTACACAAGCCACCCTCCAAGGATTATTTTACCCCTCCTCTGTAAGATTCTCCTTCAAAGACAGAACCTGGGAGCCCAGACAGCACACTCTGTTCCTTTCCTTGAGAGCCTGCTCCTTACAAGCCCATGAGTTACCCACTCACCGCCTGAGAGGAACCTTACCAGGTTCATTAGCGGTCATTAACAGAATGAGACCTTCCCTTCCTGCACAGCTCTCCAGCTCCACTGCTGGTGCTAAGTAGCTTTCAAGACCTTCCAGCTCTAGCTGCACCAAGTGACTTCCGAGGCAGAGCTGGGAAGCAGTAGGTTTTTTAAAATATGGCACTTTTACTGCATTTCCTTTTCTACCACTGCTGTTGGCTTTCTGCCTGATCTGCAAGTCCCCAGCCAGGTGACATGGCCTCTCACTTGCAGGAGAAGACACACATGCAAGCCTGTGTGATTGAAATGCAACTGCTGTTGCATCCTGCTCCCCAGTCCCAGATGACATGCCTCATTTGGGCAGAAAACCTGTGCAGCGAGCCTATTCCTGCAGGGAAACCACCCCATTGCTCAGTCTGGCCCAGACAGGTCCTGGTCCTTTTCTTATTTCCATAGTGGAGTCCACAACTCCTTGCTTCCCAGCTGCTGGCCTTCAAAAGTAGCCAAAATCTTAGCTTTTGGGGGCTAATTTAGGATACACTTTCCCTGCTGGAGCCTGCCTTTTAGAGCCAAAATGTGAAAGTTCACACACTGTTACCGTGAAGCCAATGGTGATGCCCAGGAGAGAGAAGACGAAGTTCATGTGCTTCTTCAGAAAGTCCTGGATCACTCGCAGGCAGTCCTGGGAAGAGAGAGACACTCCTTGCAGCACATCAGCAGCTTGGTTGGGGGCTTCAGACCTCCAACTGTGCTTATCATGACCCCAGGGAGAAAGGGAGGCAAGAGAAGGGCACAGCACTGCACATCTGGGCAGCTCTCCCTTTTTCTACTTCTGCTGCTGCAACTTGGAAAGACAAACAGCTCCATTACATTTCGTATTGCTACAACATGCCTGTGATTTTCTTGGTGTGATGCACTTTGGACTGTTGGGGATGTGCGTGTAAGTGTGGTCATGTGCAAGCTTTTCTCTTTTCACCCACTGGAAAATGGGAGGGAAACATAAAGAGGGGAAAGCGGAGCACATAATGATGCTAAATGCATCCCCCAGAGTTACTAATGAACAGCCAGGTTTTGCAAGGTGCTGCAAGCATTTATATACATTAGCCCTAAGGATGCCAGTGTCCCCACAGAAATCAAGAAGGTGTTAGCCAAGAGAGCCATTTCAGAAATGCAAGAGTGTGCCCTTGATGATGCGATTTGCAGTGAGGTAAGAGTGCCCAAAGCCAGGAGTCGATGTAGTGCAGCCCAAACTCTGTGGTTTCCTGTGTTACAAAGCACATCCTCCCACTTACTTCCCCAGCTCCCAAGCAAGGGAAATACAAACAACTAGGTGGGAGGAATGGAGTCACCCATACGGTGCCCAGCTTTGTTCTACTCTCCCTTCCTGCTCTTTGAGCCGAGTTCAATCCTGCCTCAAGATGTGACGTTCCTGGAGGCAGTTCTTTGAAACACTGCCCTGTGGGCTGATGTGTCTGCACATCACGGTGTCCTGTTAAAGCTTCACATTTTCATCTGACAACAATGTGTTTGTGTAGCTGTAGCAACATGGATTTATTTTTCCTAGAGACAGCATGTACTGTTGCTGGTGGTGTTAGCTACTTCAGCTGATTTCACTACTCCAGTGGAAGAAAAATAATAGTACAGTACACTGATACAATACATTCACTCAGAGAGTATTGAAATCTACGTTGTGGCTTCAGTGCAGAACAATCTAATACTGGTGGCTTCTCCATCAGCCTCACTGAGATACTGTAAAAGAGGAGGAATGAAGAGTAGCTGATGAAGCAACATCAACCTGCTTCATAAGTTTCTCATTTTAATAATTGTTTAATGCGCCAGGAAAAAGGAAATCACATAAAATTCCACATTTTCTGTTAGTGGAACGCATTTTAAGCCTCAGACACTACTGTCACATGGAAAAGTTGAACAGGTTTTTTTGTGCTCAGATACATGCCCATGATATCTCACACTCTCTGCGGGCACAGGAGATGAAGATGCTGGAGGGAAGTGACAGGTTGCAAACACAAATATTTTCAAAGGCTTTCTAGAACTGCAAAGGAAACCACATCTGCAAGTGTGGGACCAGCCTCACCAGGGTTCCTCTTCCTAATTCACAGAATCATAGAATCATAGAATTCTTTGGACTGGAAGGGACCCTAAAGATCATCTAGCTCCAACCCTAACTGCCATGGGCAGGGACACCTTTCAGTAGACCAGCTTTCTCAGAGCTTCATCCAACCTGGCCTTGAATGCCTACAGGGATGGGGCATCCACAAATTCTCTGGGCAACCGGCTCCAGTTCCTCACCACCCTCACAGTTACCAATGTTTTTCCTAATGTTAATCTAAACCTATTTTCTTTCAATTTGAAGGCTTTCTTCCTTGTCCTGTCACTACATGCTGTTCTAAAATGTCTCTCTCCATCTTTCCTGTGAGACTCTTCAGGTACTGGAAGGCCACAATTAGGTCACCCCTAAGCCATCTCTTTTCCAGGCTGAACAAACACAATTCGCTCAGTCTTTCCTTACTGGAGAGGTATTTCAACCCTCCAATCATCTTGGTGGCCCTTCTCTAGACTCACTCCAATAGGTCCATGTACTTCCTGCACTGGGGACCCCAGAGCTGGATGCAGCACTCCAGCACTGTGTCCAGTGTTGTTATAGAAACAGAAAAACCCCAACAAAACAAACCACAACCCCCTTCAACCCCAAACCATGAAAAAGTCACAATTCTCATGAACACTTTAATTTCAATGAGGATTTGACAGCTAGCAACTAGTGGCACAATCCCACTGTGGGATGAAAGAAACTTTTACCTTACCTGTTCCACATCATGCACCTGGTCAGCTGGGCATGTCTTGCTCTCAACATCGGTTGTGTCCCCAAAAGGAGAGTGCTTCCCACAGCACAGGAACTGGGAGAGAGGGAGAAATCTGTCAGCTACTTCACAGGGCTCCGCCCTTGCCATCAGCTGCTGCAGAAGAAGGTGCCGGCAATGGGCCACCTTTCATCCCTGCTGCCCCAAGCAGGGCTACCCAACTAGGGGGACAAGGAGCAAAGTACGTAGGTGTGGAATCAACAGCTGCGGCAAAGGAGGCTAAATTCATAAGAGGTGAATGGATCTGGCCCCAAACTTGCTCATGCTCCTCCAGGACTGCTGCCTGGGACTGGGGCCAAGCCCTGCCTTCATGGTCATACCAATGCTCACAGTGGTTGCTCTGGAAAACCCAGGGATACACAGACTCATGTTTCCAGAGACTGTCATGAGTTGAGGGGATCACCAGCAACACCCACTGTGGAGCTGGTTTCCTATAGCCATGGTACACTGTCCAGTTTGGAACTCTGGCAGAAGTAAAAAAAATAACAGAAGGACTGTTTCTTCATCAATTAAAGTGGCTAAAATAAGCAACTGATGAAGCCAGGTATTTTACCTGATTCTCCTTGTCAAGTGAGACTGTGAGTGTGTGCACTGGTTATAGTGGCCAGGATCAGTTTGTCACAGTGTGGGTGTGGCCAGGTCTGTGTATTCTACACCCCCCGTGTCATTTCTCATGAACTACTAATAATGGGTTTTTGGCAGCAGCTGCTCTGGGCACACCTGACACCTCAGGCAACAGGCTGGGTGTTTAAGCACTCTATGAGATAGAAAAGTTTCCTGTCTTCATACTAATGACTCAGGTGTGACAACTCCCCTCTGGGGAGTCATTAGCACCTTCACAGCCAGCTTGACGAGTCATGTCTGCTCATGGGCCTTCAAGGATTCCCAAACTATGCTATGACTTGAAGAGTAAATTACCCACTGTGAAACTCTTAGCCCTGGAGGAGGTATTGGCCATTCCCATCTGAATTTAAGCATACATAATCTTGGTGTTTGGG
Organism: Formicarius rufipectus; assembly: GCA_013399695.1. Lineage (NCBI taxonomy): Eukaryota > Metazoa > Chordata > Aves > Passeriformes > Formicariidae > Formicarius > Formicarius rufipectus. The sequence continues at coordinate 2,121,750 of VXAU01003998.1, forward strand.
AACTTCTGGTACCACTCATCAGATCCAGAGAAGGACCAGAACCTCAACAGGTCTGAGTGCCACTCTTGACCAGACTGCAATCATCGGCCTCACCAACAGGTTTCTTCTTTCCTTTTACTTTTTACTCAGGGGGAACGCATGGTGCTCAGCACAGGGGCAGGTGAGCTCCATTCTGTTCATGTCCCATGGTGCTGGGCTGTACATCTGGTTTTGTTGGTCAAACAGATTTTTTCTCTGTATCATTGTATTTATTGTGATCTTTTCATTAAACTGTAATTCTGAATTGTAATCTCTGAGTTGGGCTCATTTTTCCTGCTTGCTTACCTTTAAATCAGCACAGTGTGCTGCTCTACAAACCTGAGAGCAAGCACTTCCATGCATGGTCATGGCTCTGAGGGCCACCATCATCACTGTAATGAGAAACATTTTCCCTCTTGTCTTCTGAGAAGCATGGATGGAAGCAGCTCTGGAAAGTACTTGTTATGATGATTTAAGAAAACACAGATGGATAAACAGAGTTTTCTGGGAGGTGTCTGGAAACAGGCAAGTGGAGCTGACCTTCCCATTCACACTTGCTGAGTACCATGAACTCACTACCCAAACAGGCCCTGCTGTGCAAGGGGACAGCATCTCCTGTACTCAGCAGGGACTCATCAGTTCCTCACCATGGGCAACATCCTCACTCATCTCCTGTGGCTTCAAGGGCAAGTGTCTTCCCTATCCTCTGGGTAACAACTCTTGCCCACCTACTTAGCTATAGAGCAGTCCCCTATGCCAATAACATCCTGGGTGGAGGTTTTTGGGAGCTTAATAGCAGTTTCCAGCTCTGTAAGAGGTGTTGTAGCCTCCAGTACTCCTCAGCCATAGGCTCAGGGGTAAATAGAAATAACCAACTCCAGATTCTACTGCTGGACTATGTAGGCTTCCTGCCCCTCCTCTCTACTTGACCAGGTATATATCTATGTTTGTGTACCACAGATAAGGAGCAGGGCAAAGGGTGGCCTGAGACAGACAATATATGTTTCAGTTGCAGTGTGAAAGTTTTGTAGATCTTGCACCACAGTGATGCTTAGATAGGTGACCCTTTCCTCCTGTTGATAATCTGCTTTGCCAGATCTGAGAAAGGAAGAATAGGAAGGGAGGAGCAGACTCTACAGCAGGCTGGAGGACTCAGTTCCTGAGGGAAAATGGCATTACAGAATCCACGAGACAGAGCACAGGTGTCAGCCCCACACTGCCAAAAGTATCAGGAAGTTATCCCAGGGCAAGGTTTTCTGCTGCTGCTGAAAGACAACTTACTGCTTTGTGGATGGCAGTCAACTCGTGCCTCCTGAAGCTGGAGGAATTCCTCCTCACCTCCTCATACACAAAATCATACACATCCATAATGCTGTCTTCCACCTGCAACAGAAGCAGGAATCTGTACATGCAAAACACTGATCACAGTCATCTCTGGAGTGAATTATGCTCTTCTTGCAATCCCCCAGAAGCTCTCCCAGGTAGAGCAATACCAGCAAGTGCAGCTACTAAGTGACCCCCACACAGCAGCAGGAGCTGGTGTATGGCCCACCATGCACCCAGGGGCAGCTGTGACAGGGTGAGTCCTATGAGAGAGGCGGTGGCACTGCAGGCATACCACCTTCTGCTATGTGTGGACCCTTTGGCATCATGCTGGGCCTTCACTGGCTGATTGGTGGAACTTTTGGCCAGTTTTGGCTTTAGGTGCCTGTGACCAGTGTACCTCTGAGTCCCTCTGCCAGGCAGGGATGACACCATGTCCCCATCCTGATGGGGGGACTGTGAGGACAGGCACACAGAACTACAAGATGCTAAAATACAGAAGGTGAGAGGACCACTGGGGGCTGGTGTTATCCCAGTGACAGAGCAGTTCTTCCAAACAGAGCCAATGAAATAACAGGAGTGATTCAGTGGTGAGTCAGACCCTAAATATTTACTAAATGTGTGAGAACTTGCAGCTTGACAGATCCCAGCCAACTCCCACTCGGGTGTCAAAGGGAAAAAAATATGACAATTGCCTTCAGTGCCTGAAGTCAGTCTTATTTCTTCCTTTCATTTTCCCTTGCTTCCTCAGCAACACTGATCTGAGTGGGCCTACAGGCTTGGCTTATGGGAGGAAAAATCAATGGGTGAGACAGGCATAGCAGGTGGCCACACAGGGAAGGATGGGCATTCTGGGGACAGAGCCACCCCTCAGCGAGGCTTTGCAGCTCAGTCTTAAGGGCCTGCCTTTGGAAATTGCTCTGGGGGAAAAAAACCAGCACTGTCTGCTCAGGGGTGAAACCAGGATCCTTCTAGGTGGTTACATCAATTTCTCCAATACTGCTCTACCCTGCCAGGCTATCCAACATGAAAGCAACAAAGGGAGGGTGATAACGAGGTTGAGGAGAGAGAAGATGACTTGTATCTGACTTTGCACTGCGCTGCCAGGAATAGACTCTAAAGGCACAGATCAGAATATTTTCCATGACTATCAACATGTCATAAAATTGGAGGTGCTTGTGGTTTTCTCTGCATTTCTCTGCTGCAAAGCTGCCATTGCTCCAGGGTGGTCCATCAACCATCATGGCGCAATCAGAAGGTGAAGAACGAGCAACACAGCTTTAATAATAGATGTCCAATGACAGACAGGGTTTGGCTATTCTGAGCCAAGGAAAAAACACTCTGTAGCAAAATGGGTGACACTGAACTCTCACACACAGGTGAGGAGGGAATTTGTCATTTTGTCCCCTCGTGTATCAGAGTGCATCAGGTGGGATGGGTGCAGCTGTAAGACAAGATCTCTAGCAGACTTCTGCATCAACCTTCCCCTGAGCAAACCTTAAAATCCAAAAGGATTTTAATAAATAAATAAATAAATAGGAAAACATTCAAGCTTTTCTAACTTCTTGTGGGCCATGAAATAGCTTCCTAGCAGCAGCAATTAGATAAATGGATTCAATAAAACAAACATTCATTTCCAATGAAGAATTGGATTAAGAATAAGGAAAAAAGAATAATCTTTTGACCTCCTCTTGTGGAGGAATGAAGAACAGAGCAGCTGGCTTCTTAACCCAAGAGATTATTACCTTTTGAATATCACAATCCGAGTCTAAGATTCAGGAATAAAAAATATTTTGTTCTGTGACAACATACATATGGATTTTGGCAAGGTGCCGCATGTGCGATTTATGCCTTTTAATATTTATCATTAGCCTCAGGATGCTGAGCTTTCCTCCAAAAGGTCTGAATTTGGGTGATTTAAAAAAAAAAAAAAAAAAAAAAAAAGGTTCAAGCAATTTGCTAGGCTCAAGCAAGAGTTCAAGGGTAAAAGCTATGCAGAAGTTGAACTACTGTTCAGGGTCTCTAGAACTCTGGGACAGGAAGTGTTGGGACAGGTAGTTTTAAGTCTTCTGCCCTGGCTGGGCACATTCCCCAAAACCTCATGAAAACTGTCCAAAAAAGTTGCTTTGACTACAATGAGTTTTGGGCTGAATCTTGTGCTAACTTTACAATTATATTCAACTTATAACAAGCTAAGATGAGACTTTGTCCAGTTATGTTTCAACTACAAAAACAATCACAGGCCCCCTTGCAGAAAAGTAGGCTCTGACCATGGCACCAGAACCAAATCACTCTGTAGGAAAGTCAATGTTCATTAGTACTTTGTGTTGATAATAAACTTCAATAACCAACTGAGGCTGATATCTTCCAGTGGTCATTCTGCACTGAGCAACCTGTGAGGAGGGCAGGAAATCAGCCCAGATGTTGAAGCTGCTGGCTCTGTGGCAGGTACCAGACTGGTGGGCTCCTGCCAGCTGCATGAAACCCTGAGAGGATCAATGTAATCAGGAGAGGTACTGCCTGAAACAGTGGTGCATGTTTGCACCTTTCTTGTTATTTCAGGTACCATGCAATGATGTCAAACATTGAGACTGAGTCTGTTGGAAGGATGAGAGTGGATAGCCAAGAACTGAAGGAATAAGATGCCCATAACAAAACTATGGCAGAAAATTATTCCAACTGTTGGAAACAATATGTGAGAAACAGTGAGCAGTCATCACTTCACAGCCAACAGTTCAAATACAGTGATGGTGATGATGATGACAATCTTCAGGTACATAATGACTACTAAAGACTTCAGTTGCACCATTTCTGAGCTTACTCACGAGCTGCCTTCTCAGTTAACCTACTGATTTTTTTTTTTTATTTCCATTTTGTCAAGCAGCCTCCAAGAACTGAAAACACTAGGGATTCAATGGAAAATATTTAATAGCAATAGTTTCCTCTTTAGAATGTGTGTCTGGACAAGCCTAAGAGTACAATTTGCTGATTAGTCATTCTCAGTATTTCTAGCTGGCAAGTATATCTAGCATTTATATCCAGACATTATCTGAATACACTATTCAGATCCTAGTAAGGGAATATCAAATTATAAAACCATTTTTTAAAGAGTGAATTGCTTGTAGTTCCTCCACATTATCTTTTTTATTTTTGCTAGGATCATTTCCTTTTGGACGTGAAAACTGCTGTTTTCATACAACACAGTGGTTTGTTTTCAAAGATTACTGCAGACAGCTTTCTCGTTTAAATATTTCAAAGGTAGGTGAATAGTATTAAATCTCAGTATTTATCATTGGCTGTTTCTTTCTTTGCAGAAGACTGTGCCACAGAGCATATGAGAGGTCTGGCTTCATAAGAGAAGACATACGAGAGCAAAACATTGCACTTTGCTGCCTGGGATGGGGTTATGTTTATAATCAGAGCTGCAGCCAAGCTCTGGAACACCAGCGATGCATGGCAGCAACTATCCAGCCCAAAATGTGCTAACTCATGCATGCCTGATGATGTAAAAAATAAAACCTGAAAGCGTGAGACAGTCACCAGGTGGTTTAATGACCTATCCTCATTTGGTGACACAAGTTCATCCCTACGCTTTCCTTTGATCCTGGATCTAACCCAGTGAAGATCTGGACTGCAGCACTACTTTGTACTCAGTTGTCGTCCTCAACAGATTCCCACCGCACACTCCATTGATGAGTAATTTCAAGTCCATTGCCTCAAGACAATTTTCTTTTTCTGTATCTTACACCAGGTGTTGGAGGAAAAAATATTAAAAATAATCAGGGTGCTTTTTTTCTCATGGTTAAGCAACAGGATGGGTTTTGAGTGCTTATGCTTTTACTGTTAATAACATGCTTTAAGACAAACAGCTGTGTCCCATCCCTCAAATAGTACTTAGCATGTAAAGCACTGATACAGCTGGAGAAGAGAAAGTCCATCTGGGCTTCTTTTTGAAAGGTCTTACACTCGTCCCACACATAAGCATCATTATGGTCAAATGTATTTTCCTGTTCTCAGTGTCATGCTATGACCTACTGCTGGAGAAGTTCTTCTGGACCATCTCTCCCTTGGAAGGACACTGTACCTGCAATACTCATCAGTAAGAAACACCAAGAGCTGAAGATAAAATATCAGTTGGGCTTAAGAAAAATATTCAGGTTAAGTGATATGGAGTTCACACTTTACAGTAATTCTTTTCCTGAAAGAAGTTGGGTGAAATGTTCCAGCTCTAAATTAGTTAAATAATTGCTGCCTCCCATTTCTGTCTGCATTCCTTAATGAAATATTCATTTAGGTATAGTATTGATGGGTTGCTGGATACAACAAATGGAAAATCCCCACCGAGACTGATGCAGATGGCTCCAATTTACTCAATAAGCAGCATTTTTCACTTAAAGTAAAAGAAAAAAAGGAATTTTGACATTGTTTATCCTTCTGTAAATTCTTTATCCCCCAAGAAGCAGAATTTACGGCTGCAGGAAGACATGTACTCTAAGCCATTAGTGTTCTTGCCCTTAGCTATTAAAACCTATAGCAAATTTCAGTCTTACTTTCTCTAAGAGGAAAAATGACATTTTTGACTTACGTTATTTATCAAGGATAATTCTTACCTGTAGCCAGATTTGGAACAGAAGGATGAGATAAGAAGGTCCACCTTCAATTCCCAATCCTTTTGCAAGCCAAAGGTGCCAGTGAATACCCTTCCTGCTGCCAGGGAATACCCATGCCTAGGCAACCTGATGTAGACTTACACCAGGAACAATGATCTGAATCTCAGTGACCGATCTTTGCAACTGCTGTTTGTCAAAAAACCCTCTACAAAGTTGAAGCTCAAGGAGAATAATAGCAAAAGGAGATGTCAGGATTACCTCAAACACAAGCCCACCTTCCTCCTTCATGATAAACAGGAACACTCATTATATGGCTGAAAAGGAAGACAAGCATGGGAAGCAGGAGGAGAGTCCTCTTCTGTGGGTCTTTGTGCCTTTTAGATAACAAACCAAGCACATGCAGTGCAGTCGCAGAAAAATCTGCAACCTCAGCTCTTCACGTTCTTTCAGCATCACCAAAAAAACGATGTACTAACTGTCATTACTCAGAAATGTTCCGTCAGTGGTGACTACCACAGACTTCCCCACTTAGCTATGAACTGCAAGTTAGTCAGTTAAGATGCGAAACTGGAATGAAGTGGCTAACTCACACAAAATTCTTCCTTGCTCCACTAAGAAGAACACTTCTGCATTTTGCTATCTCTGACCTTCCTTTCCTCACTGGTGGTCAGAAGCACATGTGTTCACAGCATGCTAGAAACAAGGGGGAGACAGATGCAGAAGCCTGGGTTTGGGCAAAGCAATGCTGCAACTCCTGTGAAAGAGAGGTCAGAAAGCCATGCTGGGTTCCTTAGCCAGGCTGCACAGTAACCCCCACCACATGGAACGAGCACATGGTAAGATGAGCTCCCTATCCATGCTTAACCAAGCCATCATTGCCATATCTAACACAGTCATTACAGCTTGCTGAAAGTTTATATTTCCCTTATTGCATGTCAGCTCCTCTCTTCTCCAGCCTTTCTCCAGCCAGTCATTCCCAGATGCAGAAATAGGGCCAGTGCTGCAAACCAGAGCAGCGTTTGAGGCCCCTCATGGGAAATGGCACAAGATAAGAAGGTATTCCCCCTTTGATCAGTGGTGGCCACTGATCTGAGACTTTTTACCAAATGATTTTCATCTGTTTTTTTCCCCAAAATCTATATATAGATACTGATTTTATATCTATCTATACACATACTGGGGGCTGTGGCAGGGGAGAGAAGTGGAAAAACAACATAAGCATTCCCACCCACATTCTACTATTGCCAGAGGACCAGGCAAACCCTAACCATCCTTTGGACCATCACTGAGGAAATAAATACACAGAAGAAGAGACTAAAAAACACTGGGAACAAAAAGTGAAGCCTTACAAAGCTATTTCTCTCCAGTCTCAGTATTTCCACCATATCCTTGCATAAAACACTTAAACCATATGAAAGTGCTGAGCTCCTCTCCTCCTCATTTCCTACAAACAGCAAACTTTAGCTGTGTGGGTGCTCAACATACCTCTAGGCCAGTGGGTAGGGGGATATCAGAGCCTCATGCCCAACCAAGCCATAAACCCCAAGGGGTTATCTGTGCTACTTGGATGCAGCCAGGAGCATTACTTTGTGTCTGTGCCAGAGCACCAGGTGCTTTATAGGGAAGCACAGAAAAGCTAGATGGGCAGTTAATCAACATCAACAAGGCTGTTTTACCTAAATCCTCCTGATCTGGGGCTGCACTCCTTGTGAGTGATACCAGCCTCAGTGTGTCAAAGTCCTCTTGTTTTTCTTTTTTGGTTTTTTGTTTTGTTTTGTTTGTTTGTTTTTGAATTAGTTTTTCAGGTTGTATCAGCAACAGAGACAGCCCCAGGGGTAGCCCTGTCAGCCCTCCGAGCTTGTGGTGGCTGTCCTGCTGTGGTGAGCATCCCACAGGTGCACGAAAGTGGGATGGCAACCATCCAAGCAGCCTCAGGTACTGTGGCTGACGCTGCTGTACACGGGGAGCTCCAGCTAGTGCTCTGCCACAGAAAGCAGCAGAAATGGGGCCGTGTGGGTTCAGCGTCAGGGCAGCAATAAATTATAGAACCCGTGAGTGCAAATGCTTGTGTGGAGGCTCAGACAAAGGAGAGCAGTGTCTTGGTGGGGGGAGTGGGCCATTGCTGTGTGATGAGAATATAAACACTAGGAAAGAGTCACAATATTTAAAAACATTAAGGAAAAGGGAGGAGTTTCCCCCCTCTTTCGTTTTTCCCATGTTGTTCAGAGACTGGGAAAAGCTTGGTCCTTACCTTAAAGTGATTGTGCCTATTAGATTAACATCAAGAACAAGGAGCACATCAGATTATTCAGTGTTTTCACAGCCAACCCACTGACTTTTGAAAATGCTCTTGAAAGACTCCTGTGAGCGGCTACAATCCTGACCCAGACCGACTGAATCAAAAACTTGTTTTCTTCAGATCTTGTTTCAGAAAGCACATGAACACAACTTCGGCTTGTGTTTAAGTCCCATTAAAATCTCTAGGAATTCAGCCTGCATTTAAACATTGCCCACAGATGAGACCAACTGGACCCCACAAGACTTTGCCCCAACGTAAGGCAGAGGCAGTGATGATATACACAAACACACCCTGGAAAACCCACAGACTTGGTTTGCCACTGGAAGGACCTCTACAGTCCCATTTAAGAAATTAACTGGGAACTGCAGTGTCATTCCTTGCATACCCACAGAAACAAGAAATGCATGTGCTGTTTCTATGCATGCAAAAAGAGGATTTGCCTCCTGGAGACCTAAGCAATGCTGAGTCTGGCTTTGCAAAAGTGATAGCTGGGAGACACAGACAAGACCAGTACTGGTCCCATATGCCAGCAAGGGAGGAGGAAATCTGCTCTCTTCAAAAACGAGGCCCAGGTGTGGCAATGTTTGTTATTTAACAGCTGCAAATTGTTAATTCCAGCAGCACTCTTCAGGTCCTGCTAGAAAATCACCATCCCAAAAGGTGCTACCTTACTTGCTAATAAAGCATAGAAGACTCTATTCCCACTTCCCAGACCCAGGACAAGAGGACATAGCCTCTAGCTGTTCTCCAGGAGTTCAGGCTGGACAGCAAGAAGAATTTCTTCATTGAAACGGTGGTCAGGCATTGGAACAGGATACCCAGGAAGGTGGTGGAGTCACTGCCCCTGGAGGTGTTCAAGAAATGACTGGATGTGGCACTTAGTGCTATGGTCTAGTTGATTTATTGGACTCAATGACCTCGGAGGTCTTTTCCAACCTTAATGATTCTGTGAGTCCATTTTTGTGTTGGTTAGTAAGGATGCCAGCTCTTCTGTATGGCAGCTGCGTGTACATTGCTGCTCCAGAGCCTCTGCGGACAGGTTTGTAAAGCAGCAGTTAACGGGTGAGGAGGGAAGGGAAGCAGGGGAGGAGGAAGCAGCAGCCCTCCCCACCAGCTGTGCCAGATATGACACGTCTTTCCTACGTCCCTCTCTGCATCCCAAGTCCTAGCTGCTTCCAGCCACACTGTGAATGACTGAGAGACCTCACTTAGTGGTTTGTGTAAAAGGAACTCCCATAAAAATAACTTTGGAAAACAAGAGTCAGCTCTTCAGCTTCAGGAACGAGGACTTCCTAATGTAGCTGAAAACCATCTGAAAACCTCATACTTTCCATGGTTACCACATCTGTTCCATCAAAGATGCTTGCTTGCATAGAGGTCATCCTCTTTGCCCTCCCATGTATGTTGGTCTCTCATTCACTTTGCACCACCACTGTCCTTCCTCAGGCAGGTTTGCAACACTTTCCTACCAAGACCACATCTCCCACCAAGAGAAGGAATAATTCCAATGCAACCTTTTAGGATAAAGCACAATAAATCTCAAGTTCATGACTGCTGCATTCTGGCATACATTATTTTAAGAATAAAGACCATGGTGACATTGAGTCTATCTGGAATGCAGATAACTTGAAATTAAAATATTTGGTATCTGTATGAAAGAACCCATTTAGAAGTTACATAAGGTCACAAAAGCAGAAAAGAATGGGAAAGGAAAAGATTCACATTTTGTTTACAGTGTCCAGGTGTGAGAATATCAAATATTTACAAATAACTTCCTTTCTCCCTGTCCAGCTTCTCTGTAAGAAGTATTGTAAACAGGGTTTTGAAAGAGTCACACAGGCAGAAAGGGCATCTCACTTTCATCATGTTCAAACAACATTTCTAGGTATTTTCTCTTGATAATAACCATCAAAACAGTTTTTCAACTGAATATGGGGATTTTCTGTTTCAGATGATTTTCTGTAAGAGAGGTCTGCTTTATGAAGAAAATGTTGAGGGGTTTTTTTTTGTTTTGTTTTTTTTTAATCAAAAGGAGTAAACCACTGAAGCACCTGCCATGGATTGTTGCAGGGGAGACATCCCATCCTCTGGCTTGCAGATGGAGGGAAATGTTCTTTCAGTGCTGCCTGTGTTCAGCATCTTCCCCATGGGGAAACAGAGGACAGAATCTATAACCAACAGCTCCCAGCTGGCATTTTCAAACAGAACAGGATAATTTTCTGTCTGACTTTTCACTGGAAAGTCAGTGTATTTTGCATGGGAAAAATTCAAATTTTTGTTTAAGCCAAAATGTGGGGGCAGTAGCCCCTTGGTGCTCTCAGGGTCAGCGATTCAGGCACATGTAATGGGTATATTCATCCCTATTTAGTTCTACATGCTCCAATTCTGTTCCTTTCTTGATAACTGTCTACATCCCATCAGGCTTAAAAGACATCCACCAGCTTGGTTGTGTTGGCCTTTTACCCCCAAGATTACTGCAATTAACTGCTTCTGAGAGAGTACTGACATGAAGTAGGGAGTGGAGGGCACCTGCTTTAATTTGGTTCTTTATTTTGAGAAAGTCAGGCAAACAAACAGCTCTATAATGAGACTTCAGGAGTCTTTCTCCCTCTTCATTCAATTTTCTGTATCACTGCACTAGTGGTCTTTCTGTCCTGGAAGGGCAGGCACATTCGCATTTTTCTGTCATCTGCATTTCTCTCTCTAGTGAGACAGGTTATTTTTCAATTGAAACTAAATTTCCATATGTTTTGCAAGTGACACTTCTAATTAATTCAAACTCACTTATACTGCCTGCTTCTCTTTGCATTTTAGGAAGGAAAGAAGCTCAAGATGGTCTCTAACAGTATTTTTTTTTTTTGTTGTTGTCAGAAACGTTGCTGGTTTTCTTTACCCAGAAAGTAAAAGTTGTACAAAAACCCCTCATTTTGCCTAGTGGAAACTGTTTTGCTTGCAGAAGCCAAACCAATTACTAAAGCTAACCATAACCATGGGTGCATTTGTGGGCAGGGCACTCAAAGCAAAAAAACATATGAAAATAATTTGAAGTAAAAACAGATGTAGTGATTAAAATATATACAAAGTAATTCTTCTTTAAATATTTTGAGCAAAGTATTTTTTGAATGTCACATCTCTGTATTAACCCAACATACAGCTTTTTCTTGTAGACTTTTTATGCCCTACTCAGTGTAGGTGGAATAAAGTATAACTAAATAGTCTATTTCAATAATACAGTTTCATAAGACCAACCAGACAGTTTCTGGTGCCACTTCTCCTTTACTGCATAGCTTTTGCTTCAATTTATCATTTAACTTCTACAGAAGAAGGAGGAAAGTGTGCTCAAGGCCTCCCTTCTGTGCTGATCATGAAAACAAAATTATTTCCATATTACATTGGTAATGCGAATGTAATAAATTTTGATAGTTTAGCCTGAAAGGCTGAGGAAAAAAAAATACAGAGGCTTGGAAATACTCTTTTTCATGGATTTCTCACCTCAGATTGAATCTGCTTCAGCCAGTTAAGTGTACAAATAAAAGGTGCTGTCGTGCCATCAGCACTCACCCTAAGGTTTCAAAAGCACCTGGACAAATTCACAGAGGAAAAATCCACCAAGAATATTAAAGGCAAAAGCACCAGCAGGTGCCATCAGTAGGCACCTGAACCACAAGATGCTGTCATCTGAAAAAGCGCTGTTTTGTGCTTGCTGGATTTTTATGCTGCTACCTTGGCCAACAGCAGGAAGCAGGAGCTTGTCTGTCACCTTAATCTTGACTGCTGCTTTCAGAAGGACTGGATTCTAATTTATGCACAGCACATTGAACCCTCATGGGTCAGGGCTCCTTTTCCTTGGGAAAAGCAATTGCCACAGTCCTAGTATGGACTGAGTCTCCAGGATTTTGACAGAGCTGTGCTCCTCCATCACAAAGGCAGTCTCATGGCCAGACTTCTGCCACACTGGTCTTTGATTCCCCCAATACCTGTAACCCTAAAAAAATTAGTTGGCAGTATCAATCCCTAATCCACTGGGACGATGTTTCTTGTCACTCACATCTCCATTGCTGCCCAGAACATTGCAGGTTATGGCATGTGCCTGTGAGTGGGGAGGAGCAAAATGGAGACTGGGATTGACCCACTGCATGAAACATCTATCAAAGCCCCAAACACTTATCTGAGTTACTGTCAGACAATTTAGGTACTTGTCTAAAATATCAGTGTTCTGCCTTCAAAATAAAGATGTCATGATTTTTTTGCACTTCTGAGTCTCTTAATTTTTATTTTTTTTTTGAATGCAGAGATGCAAAAAGGGGAATTAAGATGAAATAGCAACAAATCCCTCTGCATGGAAAGAGGAATAAATATACAAAAAGCAAATTTTATCAGATTAGGAAAGGATTTTTAAAAAGTATAGAATTCTTTAGGCTACTAAATATTAAGTTCAACTTCTGCTTTCCCCAGCAGCCTGATACCCTGGTACAAGGGGCATCCCAGGCCCACGGCATGGTTACCCACTGTGATGCACATCTCTGCATGCCTTGAATGAAATTCCCCAGAACCTTGCATCTGTCACACCATCCATCTACCACAGTACCAGCAAGCTCTCGGTTAACAATTCAAACCCCAGCTTTCTTCCAAATTCTCCTACAATCTTTTCTTTCTGGTCTAGCATGATAGCAACCCAAAACACCATTTTTCACTCTAGGGTTTTTCCTGCACCACTGCTGCCAGTAAATAAACAGCTCCGGGTTGCTTCTCCTGGCTACTGCCAGAGATAACCTGAACAACCACAACCTGCCACTGCCTTTGAATAGAGACTCCAAATTGACATTGGCAGGAATTAGAACCAGCTGGAAATTACTTCTCCCAAGTCAAGCATGTCATTTAAAACAAAACAAAACAAACATCCCCTGAAAAAAATTCCTACAGCTAGTTAAAATGAGACTTGCATTTTGTTTTGCCTTCAGGACAAAGAATTTGCACTCCATGAGGGTTTCCATGGCTTCTCCCTTCAGATGATCCCACTGAAGAGGCAGCTGATGAAGGCGGCTCTGTTCTTGCAAAGGACAGATGAGACAGAGCCTGGATCTGATAGACCTCGGCATGGATGACTTAATTACAACCAGATGTCCTTTTTATGGAAGAAATAGTTGCTACAAAAAAAATCTCTGACGAGATGCTGGTGGTATTTCCTAGCAGCCAACACTTACCTCTGTGCTGTGTGTGTATCTCCAGTAGGCAGCTGGGATCAATCCGCAGAAGGCCAGAGCAAAACAGAAAAATCCCTGAGGATAAAGAGGAAAACTACCATCAGTTACAGCACAGGGAGAAAAATATCCATTAGCAAACACCATCAGGACATATTTAATATGCTTGTTTGAGCAAGTTTCATTAAAGTTTAAACATCACCTTCTTTTAATATCCCTCATAATGCTGGTTACTTAAAGAAATTAGATGGACAATAATGTAATTCTCCAGCAGAAGCCCTCTAATTACACTGTGGCCAGTTGAAGAGGCTGAGCAAAAATGCAGGCAGTTTCCTGTGGAGCATTTAATCTATTCTGCCCATATTCCTCTTGGAAAAAGAAGGGGGGGGAAGGGGGAAATAAAAAAATTGTATTTACAGTATGCTCCTCTTCTGCAGGATGACTATTCCCCAGAATAGCATCTCCTTACTCATGGGATTAAATTCCTTGCATTTAAAACTTGGCTATTGGCTTTAAAGAGGGGGAAACCCACACAAACAGTCCATAAAGAAGCGAATAACCAGGATAGAGAGAAACCTGCTCTGAAAGAGGAGCTGAACTTTAGTCAGTGAGCAAGGCGGCAGCTTCACAGCCAAGCCACTTTCCTTAAATCAGCACCATCCTAGTTAGACAACAGGATGACAGAAATAAAATCAAGGCCACCAACTGACCCTGAAATGTCTAAACAATGGCGGCAACAATGCAGGAGGTGACTTTTGCCTTCTTCCCTAGACTTGCAGAGCTGGAAGTTACATGCTTTGTCTCTTCCTTTGAAAAAAGTGTGGACTGAAAAAACCCCAAACCCTGATGTAAACAGAAGTTGCCTGCTGTGACAGCTGGACTAAAGGATCTTGTTCACATAAAAAAAAAAAAAAAAAGNAGTGCCTATGAAGCATTTGAAGGCTAAATGGGCTCATCAAATATGAATCCACAGCTTAGTCTTGGAATGACAAAAGGTAGTGAATAAGTACTAGTGGAAAATTAATGCCCTTACAAGTCCTTCTGTGAAACTGTGCCCCTTTCCAACACACTACACAGGAAAGGAAAATTACCCAGCTGACTGCCCCTTATTTTGATTTCTGATTTTTTTCTATGATTGTTTTCATTGTATGATACAGCAGAAATAACTTGAAAAATATTAAATTTTACATGAAATTTTATCAAATTCAAGCTTAAAGAGAGAAAGAAAAGCATTGCTTCTACCAATTCTGCTTCACAAATAAAAATTTGCCTAAAAGTTAAAACTTGAAAGAAAAAAGCTCCAATTCATCCATATGCAGCAAGAAAGGAAAATATGTTACTTCAAATCCTGGAAATGAAAGCGAACAAGCCAATAAACTGCCTTTTGCTGGCTCTCGTCCATCTTCTGTGTTTCTCTGCCCTGTCCAGTGGTTTTGCTCCTGGAACAACACTGCCATTGGCATTTCACCGCCTTTTCAGGGGTGCCTTGTTTCAGGCTCTGAGTCAGACACTGGGGAAAACCCTGTTACAGTTCTTATGAAAAATCTTCAATTATATATGACCAGTCTCTCTTTTATTTTTTTGGCAGCTGCCTGGCTGTATAGCTGATGAGATCACTCATTGCCTTGCCAGGAGCTGAAATGAGATTATGGAAGACCCTAAAGGAGATAAGAGGAACAGTTTGATCAAATGCTGACATGACAAGGGAAATACAAGTAGTGAAGTTGTGGAAGAGCTTGCAGGGCAAGATGTTACAGACTAAAACCCAGTTGGAGTGGGGATTCAAATCATGCAGGTACAGAACAAACTGAAAAGAGGAGGTGAGGTTACAGAGGCATTTCAAGTTGCTCCTCACTAGGTCCAGACCTTGCACTGTGCACATTCTCCAACAACTTCCCCACCAAACCAACAACACAACAAAGTCATCATTTTCACCAAAATTATGTTCAAAACAAATTTAAAAAAAATTATGAAAAAATCAGCACTGATAGCAATGTGATCACTCTTCTGCACATTGTTCCATTAAGGTTATAATGGAGAGCGCCCACCATGAACCTGGCGAGTGCGAACAACAGCATGCCAGTGACACCACCCAGATTTCTTCCCCTGTGCTCTCCCTTCTTCCTACCACCAGCTCCAGCACTTAGGACATCTCCCTGGGGCCAGAATACTCTTCAGATTAAAATCTTCCTTCTCATCTTCCCTCAGCTCCACCCCACATCTCAGTCCTTCACATTCAGCATCATCTCTCCCTTTATTTCTGTCTAGTTTCTCTGGGAATACCAAGATGCTGGCCCCTTGGGAAGCTCCCCCTCCATCCAGCCAGTGAACAGCAATTACATGGCTCCAAGAACATCTTATAAATGAATTATAGCCTGCTTTTTCCCTTCCCAGCCAAAAGGCTTTTGGAAGAGTAACTTTCTAATTACATTAGAAGACATTTGAAGGAACAAAGAAAAAGCAACGTGCAGTTTGCATACAAAATGTAGAAGGGTCGAGGCTGGTTCACCGTCTCCCAGACCCTTGGAGCTCCTTGGAGACAGCCACAGGCTGCGGCTTACTCCGTTTGCTCCCTTTGAGGGAGGCAGCCACATCAGCCCTGTGGAAGGCTGTCACCAGCCAGACATCCATTACTCTTTTATGAATGACCTTGTTTCCATCCTTGCTGCAAGGAACAATTTATCTTTGACAGACTTGGCAGAATCCACTGAAATAGCATCCTGTCTGTTGACTGCTGTTTCTTTTAATCCACCTTTCTGGTACTTCCCCTTTGGTAAGGGGGTCTGCTTCAGATGAGTGTGGGATCCTTTAGCTCAGATTTGGTTTAGTAGCTCTGCCAAACTTCTATGCTCCCAGGGAAGGAGCTGACCTCTGCCCTGCTCATCTCCAGCTGCTTTTTGATGCTGCTGTGGTCATTGCAAGGGCCAGCTCCTTGCCAGACTGCATAAACCAGGGGGAAAAAAAGGTGGAGCTAATTTCAGATTGCATCCATCAGGTTGTGGTCCCTCCCTTCCTGACCCAGTTCGTCGAAAAGCACACGTTTTTGCCTTTTGACATAGCAAGCATGAGTCAGTGATCTCAGCCTGAAAGAGGAATCTGTGCTCAGCACCAGCTGAGCATGCAGATGCCTCACTGAGAAGTGTTCCACCATGAGGGAGAACACAGGAGGAAGATTAACTGTGAAAGAAAGACACTGACGTGCACTGCAGTGATATTAAGGACCCTCTACACACTTGCCTACAATGATACACCTGGGTACAGTAAAGCAACAGGCTTGTGCTGTGTGCTGCCCCTTCTGGCACATCACTCCTGATGCAAAACTGCATTATATTGGGCATTCACTAAGGTTTCTTACCACAGAAATTTGTTGGAAGACCTCCATCCCAAACACAAATTTTCTTCTAAACAAGTGGGTTTCTAGGCTGTAAAGTTCAGATGTAAGAATTTCAGCTAGGATATTATGGTTTGCATGTTGCTCCCTGCTTTTTTTATTTCTTTTCGTTTCTCTGCCTGTCCAGGTAACAACACATGAGTCCTTAAACTTCATTGGTGCCTGAGTCTTTCCTTTGTACAAGCAATACTAGGAAAACTGTCTGTTTTCCTTCCTTTTCCCCCGTTTCAATAGTGACACAACCTCCAGGGGCTGTGAGAGCTGCAGGATATTTACATTCAGCACTGACTGCATGATGGACCACCAGAAAGCAAAGTTTGTCGGAGCTGGATGACAATCAATAAACCTGTTGCTATTTTCCCTGTTTAAGAAGAGCTTCAGGGATAACATGCCTGGATTTTAGAACATAATTTTGTATCCTTAAATTCTCAATTACTTTCTCAAAACAAGCTTCCTTGCAAACATCAGTGGACACACAGTAGCATCTGTCTGGCCTGGTGATGCCAGTAATGCACCCACAAGACAACCTCCTGAGGTATGTGTGCTTAAACCAGTTTGACCTGTAATGGTTTCTAAGCACTGTGCATCACTCTGTACTGTTATTAGAACAGCATGAGTAAGGTCTGCAAAGACCTGAGACCCCTCCTCTGTATACATACAAACCTCCAGACAGCCAGGCAGCATAAGCATTTACAATTCAAATGGACATGAAAGTGCTCCTTTAAGTCCATCTTCATCCTGGTTAGCTTTTCCCCAGAGTGGCTGGTTTACCAAGTGTCATTGTGGTGGATTAGCCACATTGATGCAGATCTCCCCTGAGTATGGCTCGGTTTCGTGGACGGCCACAGATGTCAGACCAATAGCCTGGTGTCTTCCCTCTTTGATTAGAGTGAATTAAATGACCTCCTAAACAAGATGCACTCTTTGCAGGGAGTAAAAGTCCTTTAAAATCAATAGCGGAGGAAAGTAAAAGATCATCCCTATTGCAGAAGGGGGAAAGAAGATACAAGCAGCGGGACTGATCACTCCTGCGAGCTACAGCTCAGCAGGGATCAGCAGGGCTGGACGCGACATTGACAAGAAGTTTGGGAGCTCCACAGGGTCAAACCCCACTCCTGCCTGTGATTACACCTCACCGCAGCCGCCAGGGGTCGGCTCTTCCTGCCTTTGCTTCTTGCTGGCAGATCAGAGGTTAAATGTGTGCCTTGGGAGGGAGCAGGAACTGGTGGGGCGGTGGGAGGGAGGGGAAACCGGGCTGGTGCTTGGTGTAAGATACAATTAGAAGGGGCGGGAGCGGGAAGGCGATTCACAGGAACGTACAAAATCCCCCTGTGTGGTTTAAGATGCTGATGGGCTGCTGTGAACGAACTGGAGCGCACACTACGGTCACTGGTGGCCAGCTCTTGGGTATTTCCCACGGTTCCCGTTAATTTCTGAGGGCTTGGGATGTGCCACCGCCCCGCAGGGATCACGGGGAGCGCTCCCGTTAGCGGTGCGTTCCCCGGCACCTCCCAGTGCGGGCGGGGATGGCGGAGCGGGCAGCTGGCAGGTCCGCGGCCCCCTCCAGCGGCGGAGCGCGGCGGCGGAGCGGCCCCTGGATCGGGAATCGCCCCTCGCCTCCTGCCCGGCAGTTTGACACGCCCGCGGACCCCGCACGCTGCTGGAGACGGCGGAAACGGAGCCTAAAGGCAACCAAGAGGCACCCTGTTATCTCAGGTGAAGGATGCCGGGGATGATGCCCTGTTGCCACCGCTGTGGGGAAGGAACCGCGCACCCTTCCCGTGATACCGTGTCTCCCTGCAACAGTGCTGGAAGGGATCAAAAATGAATTATAGTGAAGTTTGACTGTATTTTCAGGCAGCCACGACAATCTCCTCTAATCTGTACATACCCACCTTGGGTTTTGGTTTTGATGTGGTAATTGCAGGCACACATCAAATACACTTCAGCAAAAGAGATGGGAGTTGTACATATTTTGCTAGAGATATTTGTGGGAACTGCGTTAGTCAGGCCCCTGTGAGTATCTCTTAATAGAAAAAGGAAGACTGCATATTGAGAAGGTGAAAACATTAACTTCAGTAGGTGCTTTGCACTGAGTTTTGAGGTGTCAGCATCTCACTTCTGCCATCACTATCATTTTCCCCAATTACAGAGATTAGATAAATCTCTTTAAAGTTTGTTTATGTATGACAGCAATGCAATTATATTAGGCACAACTTCATGCCTGTTAACTCCTGCCCCTCAATTAGCATGGGAAAATACGCACTAAGCAGCACCTTTCCACTCATCCCTCCAGCCCTGAAGCTGGCAGCTGCTCTGTGCAGACAAAGCCCTGTATGCAGGCCATGTTTTAAAATGGAGCTGAGCTCACAGTCCAGCTTATTACTGTTGATGTGGTCTGGGCCCAAACACACACTTCACTGTGGATGATGGAGAAGAGAAAGGGGGAATTTCAGCTCTCGTGCTACCTCTCCACCCTCTCCTTGTAGGCTGAAACTGAGCATCCAAGTCAAAATTCCCCATGCCTGCTGCCATGCTTTGTATTCCTCACACCACCACTGTGGTGGATGTTTGCAGTGAGGGCAGAATAAGGGAGGCTAATTTTGCTGTCACAAGAAAGGGGAACAATGTGGGATTCAAAATCACACTGTTAAAGTTTCCCCACTGTTGACTTGGTGAGAAAAAAAAAATACCCTGGGAATTGTCATCACCATAGTGGCTTTGGCAGATAAGCACTTTCCCTCTGAAAGCTACATACACTGGACCTTGAGAGAAGAAATAAGGTGCAGAAGGATGCAATCCTCAGCCTGAAGAGCTCTGAAAGGTCACGCTTTTTAAAAACGTCCCTTTGCAGCACAGGGTGGAACAACAGAGCCTCCTTCCCCAGGTGTGCATGCTCCTAGGCATAGGGCAAAACAGCCCCCAGCACCACACTTTTAGGGCATGAGCCCAAGGTGCCAAAGAGCCCCTCCCAGCGAGTCCCTCCGGATACGCACCATGGCGGTGAGGCACTGCGATTCGCGCACCGTGGCGGCAGAGCTCAGCAGGGCTGCCAGGATCAAGGTCATGCTGAGGCAGATCCCAAAGTAGAAAGCTGGAAGGAAGTCAGACATGGGAGTTGCAGTCAGATGCTAAGGGCTAGCAGAGGCCTAGGCTGATGCTTTCACCCAGAGACAGCTCAAAATGACCAGGTTACAGAACTGAAATCGTTCAGTAATTTATTCAGTATCCCCCATCTGTGTATGACTTGCTAGTCTGTCAGGGTTGTAAGCCCCCGAGTGGTTCCCACAGCTGCAGCAGAATGAAGCACCCTAAAAGGGTGTTGGTCCACCCGACAGACCACAAGCTGACAATTATTTCAGCACTCTGATAAGGATCCTCGCGAATGGGGAGTGCTGGTGTGCAGCAGCCATCCCACAGTCCTTATCGGGACTCCGGGCACTGCTAATCTGGTGCAACACTCGCCCTCCGGTTTCCTCCTGGCTAAGGCAGGACCACAGCTGGTACCCTGGGCCAGGGCTCAGGGATCACAGGGCTGTGAAGGGCTTTGCTACCCTAACCATGCAGAGCTAATGCCTGCAAGCAAGGCAAGAGGAAGGGTTGCTGAAGAGGGGTAGCTGTGATGGGAGAGCTCGCAAGACTGCAGTCAGTGCCAATATGTAACTGCTGTGTGTGTAGGAACAGGGGAGGACTGTACCTTAGCTTTGGACTAACTTAGTTTTTACACCTGACTTGTTAAACTGAAAGTGAGAACCATGATCTAGAAAGGGTATGAGCATGTTTAAACCCAGAGTACAGCTTGGAAGAAGCAGCAGATACAAGTGCAGCAGAGGTGAGCAGGGTATTTAGTATCTGGGTTATCTTTGCTCTAGACTTGTACCTGAGGCTCAGTTTGTCCCTCATAAAGGGGAAAATACCCCACATTTCCTCAAAAATATCCCAGGTGTTTTCATGCATGTCTTCTCCCAGCCTCAATTTTCTGTGCTCTGCTTCAAAATCTGTAAACAGTCTCTCGCCAGCCCTGCATTTTTAGGTTGTCTTTGGCTGAGGAGTTCCCCCATAGCTCTCAGCACAGGTGGAGGATGGGGAGATGATGTGTAGGGGACAGGTGCAAACAAAGAAGCACCTGAGCACCCTGTGCTTCAGAGCACCCTTTGGTGCCAGGCATGCAGATCTGATATAGAGGAAAAAAGGGCCTGTGGGACTGTGTTAGTCCTAATGCATCCTCCAAAAACTAGCCCCTTCCTCCTCTTGAGATACCTCTGCATTTCCTTCAATTGCTTTAGGGAATTTTGCAACTCCTGGTATTACCAAAGGTCTCACTGAGATGTGATTACAACATACCTCTGTAGTGGATGACTCTGTAGGAGTTGCCATCCAGTGAGGTTTCGCTGATACGGGTGAAATGGTGCCCATAGTGGGTAACTGTGCTCATCGTGGCAATCGATAGCCCCAGCAGCTGGAAAAGAAGGGTTTTAGGAAGGTATTTACAAGGCAGCAGCTCTTATTGAGTGCACTGAAAACTTTAGGTGTATCTGGATGCTTCTGAGCCCCATGCAAATGCAGACAGCCTGATCATCCAGAGATGATCACATGTGCCTCAAAGAGCACGTAAAAGAACAAACCCCAGACACTTAAAAATACTAAAGCTCTTTTTCTCTCTTGCATAATTTGAGTGCATGTGACATTGTGCAGCCCACAGTCTCTTGGCCATTGTCTGGGGATTAAATTCCCACCACGTGAAGAACACCCAGAGGATTGGTGCTCTTGCAGCATAGCTGTGCACTTCCACCCCACTCTGCAGACTACACATGTAGTGGTTTTGGGCAGGGATGACGTTCTTTGCTTTGCTCTTTGCAATGCTAGTCCCACTGCCTGCTGTTGGCTCTGTTTCCTATTGTAGAGTTCAAAGAGATGAGTCTTGTACTATTCTAAGTTATCTGTGCTGCCTTCTTTCTGCAACATGTTGCTGGCCTGTTTCTGTCCCATCCCTGAAAGCACAGGTATGCCTAAGACACGGTGCAACTACTACCACATTACCCTCCATGTTGCCTAGAGTAAGTCCAGTTGATGGAGAGGGAACATATCTGATGGCACCTGGCTCTAGGGCAGAGCTCCTGCAGCATGACTGGGGCAGAGCTGGGACAAAGGCACCACCAAGGGTGACAGTTAAAACCAGCTTCAAGTCTACTGTAATTAACCTGGAAAATACAAAATGCAAGCCCACTCCTAGTTCCTAAGATAAGGCTTCATCTTGTGCCTTTACAGCTATACCTGTGCCAAATGACAGTATGATACCAACATAATCCCCACTGTGTGACATTTTATAATAACTTTTGCTGGAATCTTACAGTTTCGGAGGCTAAATAAATTCAAACCGTAGCATTTTGTCCAACCTAATTTGGGGTACCTTCTGACCCTTCATACTGTGCATTACTGCAAAATGCTAAGTGAACACCAGTTAGCTCAGATTTCTGAGAAACACCAGTCCAAAATCCTCCCAATAGCAATAGTGTGATTCTAACCATCCACAGCAGCTGTGGATGTTTAGAGTCTCCTCTAAACATGCTTGGTACCAATTCCCTTTGATTTCCTCCAAATGAAATATTTTCTTATTTGGAAGAGAGAATGACCTTAGAGCTGCTGCAGCCTATAATCTTGCAATGTTGAAATTTGGACAAACTATGAATTTCATGTGTGGCCCCAAAAAAGGGCTCTTTCCAAGCCCTCAACCCTCTTTGAACTAAATATAGAATATTATTATTAGTAGTAATAGTATTAGTAAGCTGGAAAGTTTCAATGAAGTGAGAAGGCAACAAGAACATGCAAGTCTGAAACATCCAGGAGAAGTATTCTGCAGTTTCCACCATTTCTAATCAGCTCTACCAGCAGATGTCAAGAGAATTTGATTCAAAAGCTGATAAAAAGAATCCCTAGAATTGCTTTTGCTTTGTGGTGCTGATCCACAAGTCTCTCACATACACTTCCAGCAAAGCCTTGCAGTGTCCTCACTGATCCCACCTGCAGCCGACCACCCTCCCAGCAACAAGCATGACTGTAGCAAGTCCATCCACCCTCTTTTGCCCTAGGGCGAGAGGAGCAAATATCTTTTTGCTGAAAAGCACCCATTCTGCCAGCAGCGACCTTTTCTTTCTCTTTTGAGGCAGCTGCTGAGTTGTGAAAGATCTGCAGTGCAGTGACAGCCCTGAGAAACCAGAAGTCTATCAGTGGAGGAGGGGGCGATGCTGGTGGCCAGCGATAACCACCCCTGGTGCAATGATAACTCAGGCAGTTGGCTTTGCTTGCCCTCCACCCGCGAAAAACAGAATGTGGGAAAACCAGACCCTCTCGAGTGGGGATGGGAAAGCCAACAGTTCAGTTCTGCAGAGATCCCCCCAAACCTGCCTGCTCACCATGACACAGAGGCTGGTTACTAGCAGCTGGCACTTGGTGGTCCTCATCCCGCACCTCAGTCCCATGGCAGCTTGTCCCCAGAGAGAGCTGCTGTTGTTCCCTCCAGCTCTTGATAAAGCCTGGGTTTCCACCAAAGGGAGGCATGGCCACAGCAGGGCCTCTCAGGAAGCGCAGTCCCCACCACGTGCCGATGGACCTCCTCCTGCCTGATTATTAAATCCTGTTTCAGGCAGTTACCTTCTGCACAAGCTCTCAGTCAGCTGCTGTCAGTTCCCACGTGCAGGCAGCTAGGAAACAAGGAAAGGCATACAGAAAAACAATCCATGGAGTTTGCAGCACAGCTCCTTAAAAATAATTTTTGAAACTGTTCAATCGAGAGTCAGTATCAAAGTACCCTGGTTTTGACTTTCACTGGGATGCAGCTCTGCTTAATCAACATTGTCAGCAACTTTTTTTTTTTTTAATCTGCATAAATCATATCTTGGAGGAAAGTTTAGGAACATGTTATCTAAAACATGTTCAGGAACAGGTTGTTTAAAGAAGAGATTAAACTCAAACCAATCTGCATAAGAATCTTCTCTCCCTGTTTAAAACCACATGACAATAACCTTTGGCTGAGTCTCTGTTAAAAATGTTATTTACAGACAAGGGAATAAACTATGTTTGTTAGTACTTTATTCAGGAAAATGGCTATGTGTTATATAACCCCCTGCTCAGGAGACCCTCACTGTCCATGGACATTTTAACTCTATCCTTTCCCTTCTTCTATCACTGAAGATTCCATGGACCTACAGCTACAGAGGACTCGTCTTCAAAACCAGTTGTCTCCTAAATGCATATTTCTCAAAAGTAAATTACAAAGAAGCCTCAAGAACAACCTGGCCAAAGTGAGCCTGAATGACTGAGTGCTTTAATCCCCCTTAGTTCTAGAGCAATACTGGTGGAAAATAGGTGAAACAGAATAATGAAAAATAGTTGTACTTCTCCCAGATGGCAAAGAAAGGGGGTAAAAAAGGAAAACCATCCCACATTAGTAACTGCAGTTACAGGAAGATGACAAAGAAGAAGATGAGTGAAAAAAGGAAGGAAGATGCATTTTGCAGAGCAAAGAGAAGCAAGAGAAAGTGAGTTGCACAAAGCCACGTGCACAGGGAAAAATGTGTCATGATTTTCTGACTACATCACTAGCTTTCTTGCAAGCTTCCTTGCAAAATATCTTGGTTGCAACCTCCCAAGATACCACTGAGAGCTGCCACAGCCATTACCAAAAAGAGGTGCCCCCATGGCTTGCAGATCCCTGCCCTAGGGGAGCGGTGCCTGGATGCCAGCAGGAGAAACTGATGTACCCATGTGTAGACAGAGACCTTCCTTCTCTGGCCACCAGCTGGAGACCACCTGAGAAAAGCCAACAGATGGACAGCAGGGAAGGAGGGCAATGAGGAGCGGACAACAAGCTGGTGAGGCAGCTGATGCCCAGCCACCCATGTTTAAGAACAGGACCCCTGGGGACAGACCAGGTGGGGAAAATGCCTTATAAAACACTGTCAGAGTTAGGACTACATCTGCATGCAGAGCTGCCAGCACCCATCATTTCTTCTGGTACTAGGGGACAGATGGAGGTCTTGTCACCCGCATTTTCAAGGGGAGAAATAAAGGTATAAAGGCAGCCGGGCTGGTCCACAGGTGAAGTTATAGGTTAAATCTGGAAGGGCTGCACGAAGGCACGAGAACAGTCCTGTGTTTAACACCAGCTAGGGCAGCCCAACCACAAGCAAGGGTGCAGCCGTCTCACCTGCCCTGAGCACACGCAGAGCCTGTTTCACAGCGAGGGACAGGAGAAAATCCATGGAGTCCACCTTTATTTCCCCCTAGACTCCAGTTCCTTCCCCCAATCCTAAATGCCCGCAACTGCAGCAAGACCTGTACGAAGCCAGGCCTCACACTAGAGGTCCCCATAGGCCAGCAGAATCCCTTCCCGAAGGTCGGGATGATCGACGTGCGCTGCCTGAAGAGCCGGTTCCTCACCAGTTCCACAAAGGTCTTCCCAATCCCTGCACCTTACCTCAGGTCCACCCAACAGATCACAAAATCGTCATCTACACCTCTTGGAAGGGCTCCTAGTCTTTCCAGAAAATATGTTCTAGGTCCTTTTGTCTCCAGCCATAAAAACAGGTACCTTCACTGATTCATGGAGCTCTGAAAGCAGGTCTGTAACTTAAAACACCTGGTTTAAACAGGTGTTTCCTGTGTTTTGATTGAAAATACCTGTTCCTGAGTAGCTTGCCTGTGTCTTCTGATGCTTCTCCCACCTCTTGTGCATGGTGCCCTGCCTTTGTTCCCACTCCATCCATTAGCTGTTCTGCTGTGGTGCTGGGCTTGGAGGGAGTTTTTGCTTTTTCTCTGTGTTACTCTCTATCCAATACAGATATGTGTCCCATAGAGTTGTCAGTTTGGGGCAGAGCATATGTTGATTTCTAACATAACAAAAATAACAAGAGCACCCAAAAAAGAAAGCAAAAAAGAATGTCAGTGTCTCACCCAAAAGAAAACAGGAGCATCAATAGAGCTGGGATATTAAGAGGTTGGGCTGTGATTGAGAGAGGCACACTGGGTACATGGAAGGGCACTACTGCAGGGAGCACAGTGGGAGTCCATGTGATCATCTTACCTGTGTCCATCAACAAGGCAATCTGTGCAACTTTCTATGGGATTAAACTTCCTCTGGGTGCCCACCTGCCTCAGCAGCTCTCTGCCCAGGGAGCACTGGTGAGAAGCATGGTGTCCCCCCAGCAGGGCTGGTGGTATGCTGGGGAACTATCCTCACAGTCAGCATGTGGGCTAGATGGGAGCATGGCTTTTCCAGCAAGACTTGGACTCCTGCCCACCCTGCCAGGTTTTATCAATTGGTCCCTCTTCAAGAGCACAACTTATCATTCTCAAATGCTGTGCAAAAACCACAGGTGACCACAGTCCCTGCCTGTGGCTTCCTCCCTTATCTCTGGTTATTAGTTGAAGCATGGAAAGACTGTAGTGAGTCTGAAGATACTTCAGGAAGGACACATGCTCTCCTCTTCTAGCCTTGTGACAGCTTGCAAATTTCTGTTATGAAAATATATACCAGCATCCCCAGCTGCACAGGTTTCAGCAGGACATGCCACCTCCTCCAGAAGCTGAAGGATTGATACAAAAAAAGGGAACAAAGCCAGGTTGTATTTTTTGTAAATCTATAAACTTCCAACTCTCAGCTAGAGGGAAATGATGACCATGCCATCAGAGGGATGTCCTGAAAGAAGCAGGGGGTCTGATGTATTGTTGTTGTTGGCTGGACTTTGCGAACGAAGATCTTGGGATAAGCCTGTGCAATGGAACTGGCCCCACTCCCTTTAATCCTGAGGTTCATCTTGCCACGGCCGAGCAGCTCAGACGATGACAGCGAGTTCCTCCAGGATTCGAACCAGCGTCCTCAGAGGAGGAGCTGGCTCCACAGGCGGGGGCCTACGCCACTCGGCCAACGCCCGCCGCCTCTCAAGTGTAACATACAAACAGAAAAGCAATAATGTCAGGCTGTTGAGCAATCCTGGGAGCCCACGTGGGTCAGAGCACCAGGGGAAGACCTCGCCTTGTCCTCTCTGCCACTGAATGACACAAACGTGGCACTGCAGCCACGCCTGCCAGAGATGATCAGTGGCATGGGGTCTGATGTATTAATGCATGGATGTACTTGGGACACTAAACACAAATGGAGGAGAAGAGGCTGAATTCATGCTAGTACTTTCTTAACATACAGTTTTCTGGCTCTCACACTGTAGGTGCAGGCACCAATGATAGAACAGCAGCACCCCAGCTTCAGTTGCTTGAACTCTGTCAAGGAAGCAGGTAAGAGAAACTTGCCTCTCAACTTTGGGGCACTGCTACTCATGCTCCTGAGAAAGGATGGACTGGAGGCAAGGAAGAGGGTGTTATCCAGGGGCCACATCTACACTCATCATCCAGGCAGGACACATCTGTGCCTGGTCCCTGACACCTCTCAGGAGCCTCCTCCTTTTCCAGCGCACAGCACCATTAGGGAAAATAACCTCTCCTGCACAGTAGAAACAGCTCCAAATGTGGCAGTTTTACAAGTGTGAGAGGCTCAGCCCATTCAGTGCCTCAGCTACTGCCCATAACACAGCTGTATTCACCCTAAAGCTTGCTCGTAAATAAAACATGTCCATATCAAACCGCACCACAGCCAGAGGAATGATGGGAAGTCAGGGAGACCTCACAGCCCATGTCTGCCTTCCTGGGCACATCACAAGGATGCATTGTAAAGGCTGCTTAGCATTCATATAGCACATGCACACAATCAAAGCTAAAAATCAACTTTTAAACCCAGGGCCATCTCTTTTCAAGAAGGAAAGAAGAGGAGGAAAGGGGGAGGTGCTGGGCTTTGCCAAGCTTCAGATGCACCATACAACTCCACTGTGAATGGAAACAAGGCTGGCTGGAGGCTGCCTTGGAAGAGACAAAACCAGAGAGAAATCATAACATCTCCAAAGGACTTTTTTACTTATTATTTTCAATGTGTGTGTTTGAAATTCTCAAGTGACTCCCAAGCAATTTGAAATTATTATAGGTGAGCAAATAAAATGTCAGAAGAGTTATTAAAAATAGCTCATCAATTCAAAGAAAGATTACATTAGAAAAGAACATAAACTGAAGACAGGGAGTTCCCCTCAAATAATAAACTCAAATGAACTTTTTTCCTCCACTGAAAGTAAAAGTAGTGTAGTCATTTCTCTAAAGCACATCCCCTTACTTGAACTAAATTATTTTTTCTTTTCCACGTCATCTAATTGCAGACTGCCCAGGAGCCAGCTGTGCAGATGACAGACCTGAAGACACAACACAAGCCCTGCTCCATCTAGGCCTGCTCCTAGCAAAACCAGCCTGAACACAGCCCAGCCTGGCAAACAGGGACTCACCTGTTCACCAAGAACAGGGCTGCTCAACTGCCCATCGCCCCTTATTTTTGGCATTCATCCTCTCATGCCTTATCGTAACAGGACCTCTATTGCTTTCCACTGAGGTCCATAAAGTTTTGGCAAAAAACCCTGAAAAGTTCATGTCAGCAGCCTGCAATGCAGGTACATTTGTACTGATCCAGCACCCCATCTGTGGCCTTCCTGCTGACACATCTGCCGAGTCAGGGGCAGCGCTTTGCTCTCACCCTCAGCAGATGCAAGAACTAACATGTAGCATCAGGGTTTGTGTCAGAATCAGAATTCTTTATGGCAGAATTCCCCACTCTCTGAGAATAGTTTGGCCACCTTGCAACATCTGGCTGAAGCCACACACAGCTGCAAGATGTCCACATTAACCATGCAGTTATCACGTTGGCCTTACCTGCTCCAGGAGAGGAGAGTTTCTTCTTCTTCCCACTCTCTGGAGATGGGTAGCATAGTGCTGGATGCTGTCTCTTCCCAGATTATGATCAGGAAGTTGATTGTGAACATAGACAGTGTTTAATGATGTCTTGTTCTACTGGATCTTACATAGTCATTAACTTTATAAAGAGATTTCAAATAAGATTGCACTTCTCTGAGTACGAGATGTACCTACCTACCTTCCTTCAGACTGTCAGGAAGCCAACTGCACTGTTAAAAATGTGTAAGTAGTTGCTGTGTGTTGTGCTCAGGCCCAGACCCAATGGCTACATCTGGCTGGAAACATGCATCATGATCAGCAGCCCTGAAGCCAGTTTGGACAAGTCAAGTTAATCCCTGAGCCGAGCATGGAATCACTGTGGCTGGAGGTTGCACACTGTCCATCGAGATCGGGTTTACTGGTGTTTGAACTGTGCATTTTTAGTGAAAAAAAATTCCCTGTAGTTATCTTCATATGATTAAAATCCAGTTATTACTCTTGAGTGTGGCTTTTTGATACAGAAGGGTTTCTCTTGAACAGTTTCAAGGACAACAGCTTCCCCTTTCCTGTGAGAAAGGCTTTCAGCAGAAATTAAAGACGAGGTAATAAAATAACATTGATATTACTCCACTGCACTAATGCCCTTACTGACTAAGCCACGGTTGACAGTGAGCACAAGGAAAGCCCCATGTGCCAGCCAAGACAGCTTTGTGGATGCTGAAGACAAGCACGTTACATGACCTGAGCTGAGCAAGAAGTCTGTGAATGCTCGCACTCATAAACATGTTCACAGGCACAAGCAGCTCCCCTGTGCTGCTGGGAACCCACCAGACAAAATGCTCCCATCTGCACCACGCTCCATGAGCTGCTTCTCCTGGGTTAAATCATTCAGAGGAGCTGTACAACTGCTCACTGGTTTTCCCCCAGCCCTAGACTGTCTCCAGACACTGAATTTGGGTGCTAAACCTTATGTCTGCTTGAGTGGGATTGCAAGAAAATTGAAGCGCTTGTAGGCTCCTTACTGTCACTTCCAGGAATTTCAGCCTGGCTGCCTGTGACACTGCAGTGGGGCTGGTTCCTTCAACCCGCTGCCATTGAAACAGGAAAAATACTTATCTTTCAATGTGGTGGAGCCTTGCTGCTCCCTAAATACCCCACACAGGTACAAAAGAGTGCTCTCCATGTTGCATCTAGAAATCACGGATAGCTCTTTGAATTACCAGTTTTGGCTTAGATACACCCAAGGAGCAGCACCAGAGAGGTCCAGGGTAGCCAGGGGGATACAAACCCTTACTTTGATACCCAAATTGTGCTGCAGAGCCCTGCTGGCACCTGTCCATGCAATGAAAGCTCTGCCATGGGCATGCATACTTCCCTGCCACCTGCCAGCAACACCAGCTTTGAGCGTTTTCCTGAGAGGAGGTTATGATCCCTCCCCAAGAGTGAAGCTCCATAACTGAACTGCCCCAAACATCCTGCCTGCATGCCTCTGGGTGGAGGGAGACCTGCAGAAGACAACTTGCACTTCAGTGCTCTAATTAGCAGCTGATTTAACCCCTCAGTGGATCAACACCCTCCACCTCCTACTGACTGTCACGCCAGCACCAGCTTGGCAGCTGGCACAGGGGACATGGCTGGTCCCACTGAAACCGGTGAGAGAGTTTGTTTTAGCATCACATCGTTGGATTTGTTTGTTTGGAAGTTTTTTTAAAGGCTGGGCAGGAGTGAAGTCCTGTGCATAGCACATCCCGAAGCTGTGCTGAAGCTGAGAGTGGACAGAGCCCCTGGGCAGTGGGTTCATGTAGTCTCCCTCCCTCCACCCCGTTAATAATTTAGTGAAACACTGTGCAACTTATTTCTTCACACCAGCCTCTACAACTCCAGGAGGAAGCTCCTTTTTCATACCCATTCAATCCAAAAGCACTTAACCCTGATGCTCTTCCCAGAAGAGCTGGAAGTGAGGCTTGCTTGATGGAGAGCCAAGAGGGACTCCTTGGCATGGCAGAGGGAAACTGGTGTGCAATCCTTGAGCCATAAAAGCTTTACATTTTCCTTCTCCTCTCCATGCCTTTATCCATGAAACTCCCATTGAAGCTCAAAAAGCTGGCCTGTGGAGAACAGCCTTGGTAGGATGACTCACGCCACTGCTGTAAATTTTTGTTATTATACTTTTTTCAGTGGATCTAACTAAGCAGAGCCTCTTTCCCTGTCAAACACCGACCGGCACTCACCGCTCTGCGGGGAAAGCCCCGGGCCAGCCGCGCTGTGGGGCATTCCCGACGGTGCCACCTGCAAGGTACCCGATTTTGAGAGGGGACAGGTTGGTGGCACATTTGAAAGCACAGCTCCCGGGCTTCCACCTCAGGGAGGACAAGGTAAGTCCCGTCTGCCCGTTCGGTGTGGAGGAGACGGGGAGGGAAGGCGGGGAGTGGAGGCGGGGGTGGGGGGGAGAGAGAGAAGGGAGTAATAATAAAAACTGAATTAAAATATTAAAAAGTACAGGGGCAGAGGCGGTGATTTGAGGGGAAAGTTGCAGCGGAGGGGTGCAGGGAGCGCACCC
>VXAU01003998.1:2154702-2198130 GCA_013399695.1 Formicarius rufipectus
GTCCCCCTTTTTAAAAACAGAATTTCTTTTTTTTTTTTTTTTTTTTTTAATAAATGTATTGAAGGCATTTTTGTATGCACTTGCTAGGATTTCTTAAGTTGTACATATGCAGTTTTTAAGAGAGTATCATATTTTATGTAAATTGACTTTATAAATAAAAATCTATTTATAAATTGCTTCAGGGCTGTAAGATACATGTATTTGCCAGAAATGCCCAAGGTAACTAACTATTGCCTGAAGGGATGGGAGAGAGAGTAATAAGTGACAGCACAGAAAGGCAGTTCTCCTGGACCAGGTTTCACATACAGAACGGAATAAGGAGCAGCATAATAATCTCCAAGCTTGCTTTTTTTGTTTTTCTTTTTTTCTTCTCTCCCCCCCGCCCCGCCCCACTGGGCATTCAAATTTTATGAACTCAGCACTTGGAGCAAGTACTGCAGAGATGATGTATGGGGAGCTGCAGATCTGTGTAGGACATAAGGCAGGTTTAGAGCTGATAACTCCTTTCCTGAACATGCAGAAGGTGCTCATGAGGAGGCTGTGTTGCCATTCCCGACAGTGGTATGAGAGTCATGGGAAGGCAAAGAGGAAGTGGGTATCTGAAGTTTGTTTGTCTTGGCAGCTACTCTCAGGAGGTAGGTTGGGGTACTTTTATTCAGAGGAGCAGCATCTCCAGAAACAGTGTTGTCATTCAAAAACCGCGCATAACCAACAATGTCCCACTCTGTTATACTCTAACTTCAGTTGCATGTATATATTCTTTGTCTAAAGGCAATAAGCAAGTTTGAATTTCTCCTTAGAAACTACTGTCAGAGACTCATAAGTTCTGTCCATTACTTTTGGCCTCGTGCTGAAGACCTGCTTCAGTGGAGGTAAGACTGCACGTCTTCAAGGTTAAGATTGCTGTGAAACAAAACACAGTGATGGTGGCATAAAAAACTATAGCAGAGATTGTTAATTCCCATAAATAGCTCTAGTGAATGTTATGAGTTGAATGGAGCAAAATAGGCTGCCCTGAAGAATATGCTGAATGAACACAAAGCAGAAAGGGTTATTAAAGTTAACCTACTTTACAGGACTGTGTATAGAACCTGTGCTGTCTTAGTACTGGGAAGGTAGAATTTTCCAGGAGTATCACTTAGCAAACCCAGATTCGGTAACTGCAGTGGATGCTCTGTAATCCAGATCTGAAAGAGTATTCTACATACATGATTCCATTTGAAGAGAAAAAAACCAAACCCAAAACAAGCCATGGGAAAGTGAAGGCTGTAAGGGCAAGTAGCATTGAGGAGCCTGCAATCAAAACAATAGTTACTGTGCTTCAAGTTCATTGCCTAATCAAAGTTGCTCTAATAAACAGTCTGTTTAAAAGGCACATTAGGAATTAAGGGCTTAATAAATTGCTTGCAAAGATTTTACCCTTTTATGGCTGTTCAAGAGATCCACAGGTAGGAGTTAGAGCTGTGAGCTGACCTGGGCATTAAGTGCTCGTCTGTGCTTAGCAGCAGAGGTAGGGCTGGTGGAGTGGGGGAGTGATGTGGTACCTTTCCCCAGGGTGTGTTTAGAGGCCTTATCCTCACAGACGACCTCAAAAAAATCAGTCAGGCACATGCAGATTTCTACATACTTATTCTCAGCCTAAAACAACACCATGTCATCTTTTCCAAACAGTTTAGAAATCAGGACTGCTGCATTCATCTGCACAAGTGTCCTGCTATGGCAGAATGCATTTGTTTAGATCATTTCACTACTACTTGGCAGGGTTTTTGTTTTCCTTCCTTAAGAGCACTGATCGTTTTAGTCTTTCCAAAAGCAATATTTGGCTGTCAGTCAGGTAACTCCCAGCATTGTTACCATGTTCATCTGATCACCCAAGATACTGTTGCAGCAACATTGAAGCAGCATCATCTGAAACTGTATTGGCAAGAAATTACTTGTAAACAGTTTTCACTAAAGTAATATCAATATTGTTGGGGGGGATGGAGCTTAGTCAGCATCACAAGTTACCTTAATGTTGTTGGCCAGTGTTTTAGTAGAAACTAAGTGGGGAAATCAGGAAGGTACAATTTACTTAAAAAAAAAAACACCTCACCATAGTCAGGAATCTTCCAAACAGATGAGGGGAAAGAAGGTGCAGTGCGAAGGATGTATGTGTGTTTTAAAAACACAAGATCGACGGAGGGACTCCTTTCCCCAGCCACGGTTATTGTGACAAGTCTCTAGCAGATTCTCAGACCAAGCTGCTACTACAGAGAGAAAGGTATTGAATCATTCTTCCCTTTAAAGAAAGCATTAGGGAGGATGCAAGGTAGGTTCTTTGGCAGTGGCAGAGACAGCACGTACCTTCAGTCAACCCAGATAACTCCTCTTCAGTGGAAGAAGACTGCATGGACTCTGTTGAGAAAACTTCTGACCCTAAAAACTCACACCTAGACCTCTCTGCTGCATTTATGCAAAATGGTGCCAGTGGAGTTGGAGATAAAGGCCCTTTGACTAGGAGAGTCGCTTGTCAGCAGCAA
Source organism: Formicarius rufipectus (assembly GCA_013399695.1). Classification (NCBI taxonomy): domain Eukaryota; kingdom Metazoa; phylum Chordata; class Aves; order Passeriformes; family Formicariidae; genus Formicarius; species Formicarius rufipectus. The sequence continues at coordinate 2,157,222 of VXAU01003998.1, forward strand.
GAGTAAGAGCAGATTTGTCTTCTCAGCCAGGTGCTTCCCCTCCCTGAAGAAGCCACCTACACATGATGATGAGACCCTCAGTGTCTGGGTTAGCTGCCATCAACTACAAGCTGCCATGAGGGCTTCCAGGAAGCCTGGGTGCCTGCCTAAACTGCTACCCGACATTCTTGTGGCAGGGATGGGGAATGCCTCTGATGAGCACATCTTTTCTCTTTAGATGTGTAACTAGAAACTCAGTGCCTAAAATGGAAACTCCAGCTTCTTAGCAAGACACTAAACCCAGCCCTAAGGTACAGGACTGCAGGAGACTCAGCTAGATTCAGGCAGAAAAAAATATGTTGAGGAATTCTGGTAGTTAAGCTGAAAAAAAGGCTTAGGACACCAGGAGGCAAAGGCTCATCAATGTGCAGCTACAAAACACATTTCTGTAAACTTCTCCTATCTACATCCACCAATGGGTTCCTGCTTACCTAAGCAGCATTTTACAGGTCATAGACATGTCTAATGAAGCAGAAATGAGTTGCAGGATGGTGTCAGCATTAGCTGCCCCCACCCCCAGGCTGAAAGAACCCTTCAAGTTTCAAGCACAGTCAACCTCCTTGGCAATTTTTTCTTGCTCAGACTGAAGCTTTTCTTGTTACCCAAAGCACATGAGTTCCAGCACATGGTAAGAATAGTTCCATGCACTGTTGCCCAGCACTGTTTAAATGATGATGTCACCCCTCATGGGCAACCTTGGGTTCTGTTCCATGGCTTCTAAATCTCTTCACATGCTATTAAAAATAATTTTGAAGGCCTGCTTTAAGGCTTGTGCACCATGGGGAAGACCTAGGAAGCAAGCCAGGAGGGTGCTATGCAGCATCACCATTGTGGGATGGCGTTGCTGGTCCTCCTTGCAGGGAGAGTGGCTTCAGCAGAACCCCAACACCACAGTACTTTCCAGGAGAGCCCAAGGGAAAAGGGCTTTCTCCTGTTCCTACCACCACAAGGTATCACCAGCAAAATACCTGCTTCACCAGAGACTGTCCTGCAGAGAATAGCCCATGGTTGGTTTCAGTGTATAGGAACTCACTTTAACATCTCGTAAACACCTTGTTAGGCAGGGCAGGCAGCGAGGCGAGGTCCTGCAGATCAGCTTGCTGCTGCCTCCCCACCTGTCTGTGGGGAGCTGCTGCCAAGAAGATACTTGTCCTGCGAGCCTTTGGTGTGCGTACCAAAGTTTTTCGCCTGCCACGGTTTGTGGGCAGACGGCTGTGTGCCCAGACTAGTCCCGAGGTCATTTCACTCTTTTCATGCAGGTCACAGAATAGCTGGCTAACAGTAACAATTTTCAGTCGTTTCTTATCTGGATTGGATGTGGGCCAGGAGCCTGGGAGGGTGTGTAGTTAAGAGTGAAAGGCAGCCCCTTGCACAGTTGATGGCAGGCAGAGCTGGCCTGGCTTTGCCCAGTTTGGGCATTGTCCAGCAAGGGTTCGATTTTCTTCCCAGAAACTACCATCAACAAACCATTAGCCAAAGGCATACCTGAGAGTAATGCAACATTAAAGCAACACTAGCTGTAATCACAAGTTAATGTCACACCCTTAAGAGGCTATCGGGCAGTATAATAAATGACTTAGAATTCCAAGAGCCCCCATCTCCTTTAGAGCTTTCTGTACACCTCTTCCAGGTGCTTTCAGAGTACCCTTGGGACCTCACCACAGGTCTTCTCAAGCCAGGCCCTGGGGCTTTCTCTTTGGAGAAATGAATGGATACTCCTGTAGCTGAGTCTGAGGACATGGAGGGGCTTTAAACTTACAGGTGTTAAGTCTTTCTATCATATCCAACTACTCTCTTCCATCTACTCAGATGATGGTAACGGTAGTACAAGAATGAAAGAGGTGATGTAGTTAAGGCATTTCCTAGTGAGAGGGGCTGGTTTGCACCTCTGCTGTCACCATCATCAAGATGGGAAAATTGAAAGGGAACATCAACATCCTTAGCTTAGGGAAAGTGTTGCAAAAAGATCAGAGACCGAAATTTGTGCTGTATTTTAAATTCGGAGTGTCTCCTATTCTCAAGAGCCTACAATCAGACAGAAATCATTGTTCAGATCAGGATGTCTAAATCACCATTTTCTGTGGAGTACTGCCTGTCCCCTTGCTCCTGCTGTCACCTCTCTTTTGTCCCAGGGCACAACCAGGTGGCAAAAGAATAAATAGAGTCCCACAAGTCCATGACTGTGCTACATACAGGTAAGGTAGGAGAGAGATCTTCAGAGAAACCCCAGCTAGATGGTAGGCTCCAACACTAGTATCCACTCATGATGAACAGGAAAAACCCAAGACAAGGCAGACGTCTATTATCTGCCCAAGTTATCAGTGTTGTTGTACAAGAGATGAGAAATAAACAGTCATGCAGACAAACAAAGAAATTAAAAGGAGAAGCCAGTGTAAGAAAGTGGCTAGCAGTGGAAAGCATAGTGTATTAGATCAGAGCAAGAAGCACTGAAAAATGACTTCAAGTCTGTGACACTCCTACCCCCCTCTCTAAATGCTTTTGTTTATGGGTAGATGCTAATAACATCAGAGGTATAAACATCAGAAAAGGAGAAACTTGTGGTAAAGCAACTGTTTGGCTGCAAGAATCAGGGCAGTGCTTCAGGCTTTGACCTGCGAGTATCCACCTTGCTCCTGGAGAAGCCTCAGTTCTCTCCTTTCTTGGTCTCCTTTCATCTCCTGGCCTCAGCCCCAGCACTTAAAGCCTGCAGTACAACAGTTACCCAGTCACCAGACTCAGTAAATTGTGCTTGCTTTTTAAGTTGTTTGGTTTTTTGGTTTTGTTGTTCTTTTAAAGGAAAGAAAAACCAACAAAGAGGCATGATAGCCCCAAGGGGAATTTTCTGTTAGTCAATGCCAAAAGAATGACCAATTTGTAAGTGAAATGTTGACACTTTTATAACACAGCAAATATCATTGCCTTGAGTGAAGCACTTCAAGATTTTTTTTGTGAAAAAGATGAATTTTGTCAGGACGTTAAACACTAGTAGGAAGTGTTGCAATACTGTAACACATTTTCCCTTTCACCCTGTTTCCTGCATACAATTCCTTCAAGGCTCCACAAAGGAGCCACAGTCACTTTAGCAGAACCATACACAGAAAGAGCAGGTGAAACCCACTGGGTAAATAAAAATCTAGCTTAGAAGTATTAGTAAATACCATGATCCTTTTACCAGCAGAGTACCTGCACAGGCTGCTGACTCCCATATCCCTGGCACCAGCTTACCTTCACCACGGGCTCACTTATATCAAAGGGTAGCCAACTGGTGTCAGTAGAAGCAACTGGTCCCCTCAGTGAAGTACCTGCACGTGATTCTGTGCCAAGGATGCTTTGTGTCTTCTACTTCTCCTCACACAGGAAGGCACCTGAGAAAAGTGAGCAATGGAAAATGTGAGATGGGCTTGAAGTTTGCAGCACACACTGTCTTTTGGTCTGATTTGAGAGGAGGCAAAGATGAAGACCAGGTCTGGGGGCACCCTGGCACAGCTCTGCACCATCTCCTTTCCTGATTCCTGCTAAGTGTCTCTCCACTGCCCTAGATGCCTGTCCCATGGGCTGCATCCCTGTATGCTGCATGGACCGGGAGTGCTGCTGAGATAGTTTATACCCTTTGGTCTTTGGTCTTGCTAGAGAACAGCCAGTAAAGAGAGGTGAGAGCAGAGAAGCTTTTGAAGTGGGTAGACCACAAAGCTCATTTAGGATGCATACACCACCAAAAAAAAAAAACCCCAACCACCAGACAGTAATAACTTCAAAACAGTGCTGACTGGAGTTGAAAACAGTGATGTATTGGCAGAAAAACTAGTGCCTAAGCCAAGTTGAGACGTGGTGTAAGCTGAATTTGTCTGTTTATGATGCTGAAGGGAGCTAATGGTTGCCAGCAGGCAAGTATTGCTGCTAAAGAGAATCACACAACTTGCTAAAAGGACATCTGAGCACTCTTTCAGGCCTAGCAAAAATATAACCAACTCTCTCTCTGCTGAAGAAAGCAAGAGCAGTGTTATGTTTTACACATCCCATGGATGGTTGGGCCTGAGCTCCACAGACAGGACCTTTGGTGGGATCTGGGATATAGGACACTGGCTGCACTTGGTGTGTACATTGCAGAAATCATCCAGGGAAGGAGCAGAGAGCTGGAGAGGATGCAGAAGTGGGTTTCTGGGGTAGTGGGGATGCAGACTGGGGCAGGAGGTCAGACAGACTGCCGACAAGTTGTTTTCTTCTGCTGCATTTGAGGCGACAGAATTTGGGACCAGTCCTTGTGAGTAAACTGTACAGCCATGCACACTGTGTTGCTGCCTTGCCACCCCAGCTTTTCACCACTGTCAGCCTTGACCTGGTAAAGTAGCATCATCACCACATTGATGCACCACTGCCTTGTATGGGATACAATATCCAGGACTTGCAGCTGCTCTCTTCAGCCACTGTGGAGGGCACTCGGGACAGAGACAGCAAGGATCAGCTTAGCCATCATTAAAGTGCTCAGCGTAAGCTACTTCATCTTGCTAGAAAGCCATACTGCCTGGTTGGACTAGCCCTGGCTCAGGAGTGAGCTTCTGAATGGCCACGTCGTGGTTTATGATGCACACAGGTTTGGACACAAGCAATCTAAACAGCTGTATAGCTCTTTTCCAGCAAATGGTTATCATCCAGAAGAGTTAAGCACAAAGTGAACTTCTTGTGTTAATTTATTTGGCCCCATTTAGATTTGTTTTGTTCTAGTTTAGTAAGAGAAGTGAGTTGAGACTTCTGTTGTAGAGTTAAAATAACTCACTTGAAGCATTACTTGTTAATGCGCAACAAGGCAAGTTACAAATTTCCAACAAGTTCTGAGCTGAGCATCATAGAAGATACTATTTTTTCAGAGCTGGTGAAGTTTTTTATTGAAAATAATCTAAGTGGAGAATTTCTTTCTGCTTTCTTTCTCCTGATAATTTATTGTCTGAATTGAAATTTTTTTCCATATAACTTTTCTTTCTTTTTTTTTTTTTTTCCCCTCAGTAAAAAAGCACGTGCAGTTAATAAGAAGGATTTTAAAAGTGCAGCATTAGTGTTATGAAATAGTCTTTTTTGGGAGTTGTTGGATGGAATTTCATTCCAGAATGTTGAACATTTTATTGAGATTGCCAAAGTTCTTCATGGTGAAAACCTACAGCAAACCATCTGCTGAAGTAGAGCCTCCACTTTGGGTCAACTTGGTTTAAAGTTTCACTTTTCTGGAAATTCTGAGGCACCTCTGAATTACAGATACAAAAAGTACAATGATGACATTGGAGCTACCAGAAAAATTCTGGGCTCTGCTTCTATCTTAATAAAGTGCTAGCAAGTCTGTGAGAGAAAAAGTCAGGTGGTCAGCTGAAAAACAGCAGGTTGGAAGAAATAACAGCTGGGGCACCTGTAGAGGTATGGATGTGTGGAACAACTTGCCCTCAAACTCCTCCAGCCTTGGGGATAGCCTTGATGCTTCGACTTCATGCTCCAGAGCATCTTAGAGGGAAGGATCTGTATCGTGTTAACAGCCCTGAGCACTCTTTGCCTAAGATTCATCCCTGCCATAGGATTTGCATCACACAGCTTAGGGACCAGAAAACTGCTGAAACGCTTATGTGTAAGAAATGCTTCTACTCACAGGATTCCCCCCCCAAGCCCATTTTTCTCCACTGCCTTTGGTCTTCCCCTCCCCACCTCTACTTAAAATTAACTTTGCATCATATATCACCCCACTTTCTTTCTCAGTGCTTTCACCATGGGAGAAAGCTGGAAGTGGGAGGTGGAGCATGGGGAGCAAAGGAAAAAAAGAAAATGGAAAATATGGAAGAAAGTGAGAGGCTGAAGAGGGAGGAGAGGGGAAAGGTTTGAAAGGGTTAGTGAGGAACAGGGGCAGAGTGGCCCCCGGCTGCCTCACATTGTGCCTGCCTCTATCCATCTAAATAAAGAGCTCATCCTGACTTGTGTCCCAGCTGGGAGGGGTTTTATAGCCTTTCGGGTTTTGGTGTCGTCGTCCCCTCCCCCTCCTCTCTTCCTTTCCTTTCCTTTCCCTTCCCTTCCCTCCCCGCTTTTATCCAGACTTAATCAAAGTGCCCTGTCTCCGTCTCCTCGGGCTTTTCCACCCCCTCCCTGGAGGCACAATGTCCTCTTTTGTGGCCACCACCCAGATGACCTTTTCTACCTTCTTATCCCTGTGCCTCCGGGTAAATAAATCCCGAGAGGAGGGAGAGTGGAAGCTGGGAAGCAGAGTGCTGGCCCTGGGGCAGGTGCTTCCTTTTGCAGCCCCACTAGCCACAGTGAGGCAGGGGTGACACCCAAGGAATGAGCATGGCAAAGTTACTAGGGAGTGGCATGTGTGCCAGGGAGGATCAGCCTGTCCAGCATCCCAGAGCAAGGTGGAGATGCAGAGAGCTTTTGCAGAGGCCCCAAAAGAGAGTGTATCCCCTTTTCCACCTTATATAAATGTCCATGGAAGCCAACCCTGTAGGAAAGGTAGAGCCAGACTTGGGTTGGGGTAGCCAAGGGTACTTGCATGTGGGTGCAGAAGCCTTTCAGAAGCAAATGTCCAACCACAGCCTGCACCAGGGATGTTTGCTAGAAGAGAAAAACAAAACAAAACAAAAAAACAAACCCCAACAACATCTGGTGCAGCAAGAGGCTGCTCACAGCTCATTCTGTTGTGCCTGGGGTCTCCTCCTGGCTTTTCTCTCCCTGCATGTTTTCCTTTAGTTCCTGCTGGTTTATCCATCTTCATTAGTCTCCACTCACTTTGACAGAGCTCAGTCACCTGTGAGGGCTGTGGCCCTGCAGTGGGCACTTTGGCTCTGCTGGGCCCAGGGGATGGTGGTGCAGTGGTGTCCCTTCAGCAAGCACCACAAGCAGTCCCACCACTCTTCCTTTTCTTCCTCAGGTCACTAGAAAAACACCCCCCTGCCCAGCCAGCCCCTTGCTTCCCTGCAGGCAGAAGGGCAGTGAGGCAACTCAGCGCTCCTTTCTTTCCCACTTACCAGTCAGGGATGCATCTGCCCACGGGAAGCTGAATCTGCATTAGGACTGATGGCTTTGGACAGGGTGAGGAAGGTGATCATGTTCATAAATGTTTCTCATGGTTTTTCTTTTCCTCTTGAAAGCAAGCATCTGTTGCACTGGGCTCTCCTTGCATTGAAGGCATTTAGAAATGTTGCCCTGTGCCTGGTGTAGCTGTGCTAGGGGAGCAAGAGCCTCATGGCTCTGATATGCTCACCACTGCTGAGGAAGCTTGCCCAGAGCTTAAAGCTCTGTGTTAAATGGAGCCAGCCTTTTCCTCTAGGACACTGAACAGGCATCAGGACCTCCAAGAGAAGGAAAACGTCTGTGCCCTGAAGTTTTTACAGTGATATTTTCTTTTAGAAAATCATGAGCAGCTCTCTGCTGTGAGTCCCATATTTTCCAGTCCCACCAGCCTGGCACATGTTCCTGAGCCCTCACAAACTGCACAGAAGAATGATACAGCTGTAAAATCCCAGTAAAAGCATTTTTTTCCCGCATGTTTGACACTTTCATGCCTTGACATTCAAGGAGACATGCCTGTGCCGAACTCTGCTCTACCTGTGCACACTGGCTGCCCTGGAAAAGCAGAGCCAGGGTGGACACATGAACATCCCCTGTCCCCAGGGGCAGTCAGGAATATCAGAGAGGGCTTGGATGGTTCTGTCTGGCTGAGAATTGTCACCATCTTTATTTGTACTGGGAGAGTTCAGATCCACAAAGTTTCCCAGGTTGTTTGAAATGGAGAATTCTCCACCCCAAAGTCCTAATCTCCATGTGTTTCAGATCCTATTTTGGCTGCCCAAGGTGATACAGTCAGATCCCAAATTAGTCTCTTATAATCTAAATTGAATTTAGACCCAGAAAATCCCCAGCTTTCAGATGTTTCTGGTTACACAATAACCCTGGCTCTTCTTCTCAGAGGAGTGAAATGGCAGGATTTTGAAATTCCTTGTTGGTTCATGTTTGCATATAAATGCTGATTTTATCTTTTCTGTACACAAGGTAAACACAAAGCTGTTTAACAATAATGTTGCCGTTGAAACATGCAGCCAGGATGGCAAAACAACCCTGACTTAGAGATGCTTCCAGACCCAAGGACCATGCCTCCCCTCACACAAAGAAGCCGCCCGCTCCAAGATACCCAGCCCACCCTCATCCCCATTTATGCAAGATCAACAGGCAGCTTTCATTAGGCAGCAGTAAGACCCAGAAGTAAAAGTCAGATAGTGATGACAAAAAGTGTTGATTCACCCAGGCAGCCTAAGCCAGAGAGCAAGTGCAGGTTCTTGAGGGAGCTGAATTTTTCTGCAGACCCTCAAGATATGTGAACCATGCTGGAAGTGTCCAGACCCACTGCAACTGAGCAACAATGGCACTTATAGTGCCATAGACTTATATCTCTTACAATGCTGATCTACACAGGGAATGTAATTCAGATTAAAATAAACATTTAAGGTAATGTAACTATCCATGATTAACTCTATGGGGAAAACTCTTATGCTAAGAGATGCTCTTTGTGAAAGAACTAAATACAGTCAGGAGCAGAGAAAGGAAGACATGCTGTTGGGAGGAGATAGTGTCATAAAGTAAGTTAATTCAGCATAATTCCTGATTTACAGAACAGCATTGGAGGATCACAGGTGGCTATACTTAAAAAGCCAACCTGTCCACTAGGCCTGACAAGCCTTAGTTATGGAAAGAATAACGTAAATTCAAACAAAAACACATTTTCTGATGATTTTTTCATTGTCAGTGGATGTTGAAGAAACTCCATTTGAAAGTCAACAGTCTCTGGTGAAAGAGGCACTGTTGGGTGTAGTGGGAGGGGATAAAAATCCAGCCCAAATATCTCCCTTCAGCCATCTAGGAGTGTGGTGTCTACCTTAACTTAGTCATTTGACTAGCATCTACTTTAGCAGCCCATGAAGACAGAGGCATTTTCTGAGAGCAATTCAATCTGCTTGCTGTAGGATGACTATTTGACATGGGATCAACTGCCCCTGGGTGATGCCTGACCCTCCCAACATCCATAGGTGAGTCTGTGGTGAGTAGATGCGTCAGTCGTAGCCAGCTTTAGGTGGTCACGGGTAGAGGAGTTGCCTTTTGCCCTATATACCTGAGTGTTCATGAAGGCTGAGGCACTTTCCCCTATCCAAAAAGTTGTCTCTGAAATAATACCTCTTCCCCCTAAATTTCACTGAAGTCCAGATTCCAGTGACCTTTGCATTGTATCTATACTATCTGAGGCAGTATCAGAAATGAACCTCACTTCATTGCTGGTGGTCACCGTATCTGACCTACAACAGTGGTCAGATTGAAAAAGCCCACAGCCTTGCACACTGGACATCAGCTCTTCATCTTTAAATGACACTAAATGCATCCATCAAAAGCTGGGTGATCTGTTTTTCATGTCCTAGCAGTCATACAAGTTTCCAACACTATTGCCTTTGACATCACAAGAGAAAAATTTAAAATGTCACACAGCTGTTTAATGGGAAACAAAAAAGTGAACATCCAGAATATTGTGATTAGAAACCACACTTTCCTTCTCATTGCTTTGGAAAAGAGGCTTAGGGGAAGGGCTGGTGTGTGCATGTGTTCTTGGGACACTAACTCCTGTGTCCAAAGCAAGGGACATGAGAAGGTGGGATGAAAAAGGAAATTGGGAAATGTCACATCATTTAGTAACAAGAGTTGCCCCCAGCCCATGTCAGAAGCAGCTGCACTGGGACAAGCACATCATCCCAAGCCTCCTGGCAGAGCTCCCTGGCCAGGCACATAACTCTGCAGTGGAAAGCACAGCAGGCTTCTGTAATGCAGCAGGTTCCATTGCAGTGCATGAAGCCCTGCTGCAAGCCCCAGCTATCATTTATAGCTCTAGACAGAGCCTCAGCCTGTTTGGAAATGTGACCAATAGCTAGGATCAGTATGAAAGAAAAAAGAAGTCAGGAGTGATAGAAAATGCACATGCTAGTATCTTGTCTCTAAACGGAGTCACTCACACAAGCTCCTCATCTGATCTCAGCTGTGTGGTTTTTGCTGCCTTCATTATTTCTATAAAACCTCAGAGTGATTTCAGTCCATAAAGAAGATGGAAACTTTATTAATTGCCTTGTGGCCGCAAGACAAGCCCACCCCTACCTTGCCTTGAGCCCTCGTCCTTGCCAGAATCCTCAATCCTTATCCCCCACTGAAAGCCATGAGCAATTTCAAAAGGCTGGAGAGATCTTCTTCCCCCTGCCTCCTCTCCTGCACTATGCGTTGCAGGAGGGCATGTGTACGCTGCACAATGAGTGAGGGACAAATACCTCTTTAAAGCAACTTCCTTTAAAGAAGCCCTATCATGTATGTTTTCTGTAGGTGAACAGATGTGACCGTCCTATGTCTCCCAACTCTCGTTGGTGTGGTGTCACTGCTCGCGTCCTGGCACCCTTTCCCCGTCCTCACAGCTCTGCCCTCCGCCCCCACCCTGTGCTACTGCCTTAACGCTCTGGGCAGTGATTAATGGTGCCCATCAATCAGGCACCACTGCGATGAATGCGGCAGGCAGTTTGCGATTAACCTTGGAGAACCTTGTCCCCGCTCTCCCCGGCCAGCCCCCTCCAGAGCCCCCCACTGAGATTATCGGGTGAAATGAGGCGGGATGCATATGTACTAGGGGTGGGTCCTGGAAAACAGGTCCCCTGATCCTTTCATATTGAAATGGAGGGGTCTCAATTGCTCCTTTGAACTTTGTTTGAAGGGGTAAAAAGAAACCTAAACCCCAGTGTTTTCCTTCAATAATGCAGGAGGGAACCAGGATTGGGACAGTCAGGGTTAGTAACAACAGTGGTGCCAAAAGGAGTTGGCTGGCCTGCCTTGTGTGAGAAGAGAAAGTGTAAATACGTGGGGCAGTTACCATAGGGAACAGTTTCACTTGACCTCCCTGTTTTCTCTCCTGCCTGGGTAGCAAACTCTGGCTTTGCTAGTGCTCTATCAACATGGAACAGAGTACAGTCCTTGCTTTCAAGAAGTGATGGCAATGATTTCTTAGTTTATTATAATGTCATTGTAATGGCTTCAGCTGGGATCGTTCATCCCTACCGCTGTAGGAGGGTGGAAAGGGAAGATGCTCCCATTTCTGCTTGTACCGAGTGCTTATATCTGGCTTTGTTCTGCTGAACCAGACCGACATCCTGGCAAACACTAGCGTGGCTTACCCTGATGCAACACAGTGCACCTCGTGCTGAGGTCTGGCACATTGCAGCAGGCTGAGGAGGAAAAGCCAAGGAGACCACTTGAACTACACTTGCACTTGACACACGGTGTTTCACTGCCACGCTCTGTGTTGACACAGAGTGGTTTTGATTTGAGGGTGCTCAAGACCCAAGTTTACACATCAGGTTGAAAGGGTTTGCCTGCCTGACTCTGTGGTGGTGGCTCATTGCTGGGGTTGGTATTTCTTAGACAAGCAAGACTATGAGTTCAGGTCCAGCATCTGATGGGTCACACACCAGCTGTGGCAGCAAGGTAGGATGTGAAACAGCCAACATCTTAAGTAGAAGATGATTGTATACCAACCCAGGGCTTATAATACCAGGAGGGAAGCTCTGGTGAGGGAGGTAATGCTCCAACAGGTGGGATACATTTGTACTTTCCCTCTTCCAACAGTCCGGAGTGCTCCCTCATTTGCTTATAATCAAGGGGCTTTGTTGGTAAGAAATAAAGCTGCATGTGCTCCCATTAGAGGCCCGTGGGGTGCTTTTTACTTTTGTCCCTTGCAGATAAGGATGCAAATTAACAAGCCAACTTCAATTAATAGCCAAATCTCTTTCAAGAAACCACCTCATACTCAACGATTTCTGAAAGGGGATTTTACCCAATATTTGTCTCTTATTTGAATGGATATTATGAACATTTTGAAATCTGTTGTTCATACATATATATATATATACACACACATATACATGCAGTCTTGCGTGCATGCAAATGTTTGTGTGTCCAGCCAGTTTTTTCAAGTTCAGGAGGAGGAAAGTTTGCTTTGCTCATGGATTTGGGGGGAACTAATTTGGTTACCCTCAGCTCAGGGGCTGATGTTTCATCAGCATTAACCTATTTCATCTTCTTCAGTGATCACATCTCTCCTCACCCCAGATTGTGGGTGCTTGAAGGGTACAATGGGGCTGACCCTTGCAGGTGAGCTCTGGCAGGGAGTGGACTGACAAGTCCCCTGAAGAGCCTGACAGAAAAGCTGGAAAAGCAAGGCTGAGCTTTGCTACAGCACCCGGGGAGGTGGGGCAAGGTAGAGAGGGCATATGACTATTAAGATCTCCCTTCAAATGTTATTAAATAATGTTTTGCTGCTGCAGCACGACAGGTGTGGAGGCACAGGCAGGTAAACACAGCCCAGAGCAGGGCAGCCCGCCAAGTCTGTTTCCTTACATAAATCTCTCCACTTCAGGTATGCAATTAATCCCGGCTCCAGCCTCCGTTCACCACAGACCTTCTTTGTACACATGATGTATTAATCACCAGAAAGGACTTTTGCACCTCTGCTATCATTCTCGCTTTGCAGGCCACTGCAAACAACTTTGAGAGCCACAGAGACCGAAGGACATGGTGGCAGAGGTGGGTTGGTGATGGCATCTTACACCACACAGCCAGGGGACAAATGTGGGTACACGTGTGGGTGTGTGTAGCCCTGCCACACTACAGTGTGCTCTAGCTCATCTGACACTGATTTTGCCAGCAAGTCTCCTGTTCCACTTTCCCTGGAGACTATGGATGTTAATCAGTAACAGCTCCCCACCTTGGGTTTTACAGGGGTGATTACAAGAAGTGCTCATTAAAAAGTCAGGAGGACAGCAGATCCCCATCAGGAAGCTTGATCCTGCAAGATCCTGCATGTAAGTCTTTATCCCTGGTGTACCCAGGCAGGCAAAGGAGCTGCAGCCCTATCTCCTGCATCTCAACAGGGGCAGAGGACATGGCTGGCCAACCAGTGGAGCCTACCCACACCATGGTGGTCCACAGCAACCCCATCCTGACCTTGTTTTGGCAAGACCAAACCCTTTGTTCTGTCTGGGTTGAGCTCTGCTGAGAAATAAGTCTGTAGCCCCCAGTTTGGATCAAGAGCCCAATGTGGCTGAGCAGCTCAGAAATCAAGAGCCCTCTGTTTTCTCTTATACCTCCCATTTAAATATTCTATGATAAACACTGTGTGTGTTTTACATACCACTAAGAACCAGCAGCAACCAGACCGCTGAGGTTACACACTTACCTGGGCCCTGGCACTAGCTCTGATGGCCTCTCTGGTCCATACTTACCCAAAAGCCCTGCAGCAGGGTGTTTCTTGGAGGCACAAAGCATTAGGGTGATGACAGATCTAGGCAAGCAGGAGACACCTGAGCGCCAGCCTTGCTCATCTGTTTGTTCTGCCATACTTTTGGATGCAGGTGCTGCCTAGGCTCCCTGTACAAACATCCTTCCACTGTTCTCTCCTTCCCAACTGCCTTTGGAAGAGGCTCCAGACTTTGGATTTACCTGGCTCACTGTTGGCAGGTACAGCCCTATCTCCACTGAGACAGCAATGGCTGCAGCTTGGATTGGGTTCAGTGGGGAGGGATTTGGGGGAAAGCAGGGACTGAGAGTAGCAGATGGCCAGTGTGGTTCAGCATGTGCCTGGAATGCTCCTATCTCCAAGGCCTCATAAAGATTACAGATGAACTTCTTCAAAGCAGCAGAGATTGGAGCATGGAGTAGGAGAACGCCCACCCTGCTCCCACTGGGGCCATATGAACCTGTGGGGATGCCTTTCTACCCATCTGCTTAAGAGGGGTCAAGGGCTGAGCCTTCAGCCCACATGATAAGTGGGGTGGGAGGGAACAGCGAGCAAGGCTGGAACTTGCTGCCAGCTTCCAGCTGCCTCAGCTTGGCGTTTGGTGTGGCCAGTGCCACGTCCCTGGCTGGGAATACATGTACATGGGGTGGCTGAGTGGCAGAGCTCATTCTGAAGACTTTACCCAAGTGGTACTCAACAGCCTTCAGGAATCTGGCTGTCACCTCAGGGTAGTGTGTGGGTACTCAGCACCTAATGCTTGTGGCTCCTCAGGTATACCTGAAGTAACTTGAGAAGGCCTGCAGGTAACCAACATGCAACCTGCAGGTAACCATCTCCCTGCTCCTGAACCTGTAGTGCTGTGCTCCTTCGGGGAACCACATGCAGCATACAAATGTGTGTCCCTTGCTCCAGGGGGCTTCCAGCTCCCTACTTCAAGCCATGTATTACTTTATGAGCCTCACCACCCCAAAGTTTTCCACTTCTTGTTTTCCTTTGGCTCTAATGCTTGTCCCTGGATGTACTCAGGCTCTACTCCCAGCAAGGTGAAAATAGCTAATTGGCTTCTCTGGATGCTATTTCCTTAACTGTAGCCTTACTCTCAGGTGAGAGGCGGTCTGCAAGATGTTGGTTCAGAGTAATTTGGAAAGACCTCGAGCAAAAGAGAGACTTTCCCATTTGCACAGTGAAGACTTGCTTTCCCCAGCTACAGAGGGAAAGGCATGGTGTGAAGGCAGAGTGCCAATAAAGTAGCCACTCACTCCAAGATAAAGCTGCTGAAGACCGATGTTAATTAAAGAGAACATTTTTGTTTCAGCATGCTTATTAATTATTATTATGACTATTTGCAGTTTATATTGCAGTAATGCCTACAAGTCTGAATTAGCAGCCTGGAGTCACTGTACTGTTCAGCAAGCAACCATCCAGGTGGGCAGAGTCCAGGCCCTGAAAAGCTTACCCACAAAAACACCATGAGCTCAAGCTAGCTTTTCAGCTCAGACCCCAACAGAAGTGTCCTTTGCTCCTTGGTGTATACCTGAACTGCCCTGTTTTAAGCAGCAGGGATTGGAGGTGTGTCCATGGATGGACCACAGTGGACCACTTCTGCCACGTGGCCAGCCACCAGTGGGGACTCAGGGTGGGGGAAAACCTGCAGAGCTCACATACTGACTGGGAACCAGGTCCAAAAGGCACACTGGTTTGCCACACCACCTATTTTTACTGGATTCAGTAGCAAAGGTCTCCTCAGTGCAGTGTTTTCTCTCCTCAGGCTATTTTTAATTGTACTGTGATGTAGGGGGCCACAGAGAAGAAGAAGTGGGGAGGATGGAAAAAAAAAGAGAAAAAGGCAAAAACAAAGAGGGATGACCTTCTGGACTGTGAAATCATTGCATAGTTTGGGAGCCATTTCTCTCCTACCAAGGGATTCTTTTCTCTTTCCAAACAGGGCCAAGACAGGAGCAGAAAGCAAGAATGGATGTGAGGGTATCATAGCAGTGCGGGCATGGTCCCCTGCAGCTCCCCATCACCACCGGTTCTCATGCAAGACATAGTGAGAGGGAGTACCTTACAGGTGAGAAAGTGGAGATGTGGCTCCCTTGCAGGGCATGAGGCAGTGAGTGAAGCTCCACAGCCTGTGGCTTGTAGCCCTGGGCAATGATGGTAGGTGACAGCTCCTGCAGCCTCTGGGGCTTGACTAGCAATCCTAGAGCTTGGGAGATGGCAGAGGCCAAAACTCCTGCTTCTCTCTAATTTCCTGTGCATCACTAATTAGGCACAGCCACAACTGTTACAAAGGAAGGCAAGCCCATGTCTGGTACTGTTGAACAGTGATGGAGAATTGCAAGGCTCCTGCATTTCTGACCACCTCTTTCCATGTCTTCTCAATTAACTGCCACTGTTTAAAAGGCAGGCAATAGTCTTTGTGGTGTGTTTGGAACAGCAGAGGGACAGAGAGCGCTGGCCACAACACGAGCTGTGCAGGCACCTGCAAGTCCTGCTGTCTTTGCACTCCCTGGGGAGCTGCCTGGATGCTTGCCACCTTCCCCCTCTCTCCCAGGGCAAGATCTCCTGCCCCAGAACCTCTCCGTTCCACAGGGTCCCTCCACCCCCTTCAGCTGACTCTTTACATCAGAGCTAGGAGGAAAATGTTAGCAACCTGTACCTTGACAGTTGCCTTATGCAACTGTCTAGTGAGGCTATCTCGAAAGAAAAAGCCTAAAAATACGAATTTTCCTGGGGTTTTGTGCTTTTTGTTTCCTCTAAGACTAGGAGGGAGAATACAGATGACGCTGTGTGCTGGTTTTTGGACATCCCTGCAACTGGGGCACTGCTGAGAAAAGAATGGATGCTGCGTGTAATATTAGCTGGGATATGTGGAGGATAAGGTTGGGGAGAAGCCCCCAGATTCGCTGGACACAGGGCTGCTGAGCAGCTCTGTGCTCACTCGTTGCACATCTCTGCATCTCCACATGCCCCGCTGAGACAGAGCTGATCCCGGCAAGAGAGGCATTCATAGAGTCCTAGAGCTGGGGACCTCAGAAGCAAGCCGAGTAAGTGTATGCCTGCCTTCTCCCTTTCACTCGTCCTCTTTTGTCATGCTAATGAAGAATTAGTTTTTTCGTTTGAAGTCTCCTTTCTCCAGCCCCAAATAAGCTGCCTTGTCTCCCCTCTCCCACCACCTGAGCTTTACAAGCGTGGCTTCTTGAACTATGGCTGGCTCCACACCACCAGCCAGAAGCTGGAGAGTCACTCCTGCTGCCTCCTTTGCACTGCTATCAGGTTCAACCTGTTCAATTAGTGGTGCCCCAGGCACTGTGGGTTCCAGCTTTCTCTTTCTGCTTCATTTAATTCGAACACACGAACCTCTCCCTCCCTCCTCCTTCCTGCTCACTTCAAGGCCCCAGGCTCTGCACTGTGAAAGGCACAAGGCAGGGCATCACTTACACACCTGGAATATGTTGCAACAAGCCCAACAGCCTTTTACAAGGAAGTCTTGGGCCCAGACGATGAGCTAGAAAGTCCTTTGGAAAGCCACCTTTCTTGGGTAACAAAAGGTACAGCTAAAACCCATCCACCAATTTCCACTGCTCCTTAGGGGACTACTTTTCTGACCTGCTTTCTTCTTTTTTGGGTGGGGGCTTAACATGGGAAACATACCAGCCACGCATGTACATGAACAACATGCATGCTTAGGAAGGGATTAGCTGAAAATGCTCACTGGCTTTTATTCTGGTTTCAAAAGGAAGCCGCTATTGGAACACTTCAGTTGCTTCCCTGGTTGTGGAGAGCCTTGCAATGAGCACTTCCCTTGCCCCATCCTGACACCAGCATGAAGATGACTGAAGAAGATGCAGGATGGCTTCTGAAAAGCATAGGTCTGACTTGCCCAGCTGCCTGATCCCAGGATTAAAGCCTCTGCCTGTGGGGTGCAGCCTGGAAGAGTCTTATGCTCCTGCCGAACATGGAGGGATCTCCCAAAAAAACTTCACAGCATTGACGGCTTCTCCTTCCAGAAAACATCTACCTCTGTGACCCTTGCAAACATGCAAACAGATGGGCAGACACAGCACATACCTGTAATATACGTTCCCTGGCATTGCTGGGCAGGGAAGCAGACTCCAAGTCACAGGCATGCTCCTATCACTGTTGCACTGTCATACAAGGTTGTGAAAGAGGCTGAGTCTTATTGTTTTCCACCGTGTATGTGTGTGGACAACATTATCAGGGCAATCGTGGCTGCTCCTTTCCCCTTCTGTGGCCACCTGAGGAAGTGGGAGCTGTGAAACAGCACATGTTGGTCACAGCTGCTTCCTCAATGAGGACCAACATATTGGCCTGAAAATGAACCTATCTGCTCAGCAAGAAATATTTCTGCATGCCAACCAGCCTGTTTCAAAACCTACCTCTCTCTGCAAAGAGGGCGAGGATTGCAAGAGTAAGGCTACAAGAGTGATGGGCAGGCAGCACTGGCTCCGACATGGGCAGGGATGCTGTGCCTGTGTGCAGTGTGTTGGAGCAATGCTCTTCTTGCCAGGGGAAAAGTGGTGGTGGCAGGGGCAAGTTCTGCGTGCTTTGCGTGAGCAACACGAGCTGACAAGCCACTCTGTTGCTGGGGACTTCTCTCTGCCTTGGGGATGTTTGGAGGCACCAGGCTCTCTCAAGGGGGTGACTTGGAGCATCTGAGCCATGCAGCAATCCCCCACAAAGGCACAGCCTGCAGTGTTCCAGGGTGGGTAAGAAATGAAGCTTAGAGCTAAAAATTAAGAAAATCTGATCTACAAAATTGCGCGTTCAGGAGCTGTTAGTATTGGCAGGGAGTAACTGCAGCTCCAGGAACCTGCTGGTGGCTTGAGAGATCTCTCCCTGCCTGCAAGCCCAGCTGAGTGCCTCAGCCAAGCAGAGGAGCGAGCCCCTTGCAGTTTCCTGGGCAGCTCTTTGCTGGCTGCCTTGGCTGCTTGGCAGCTGCCCAGGGACTCCTGGGGCATTTGCCCTCACTGCCTGGCTGCTTGGAATATTTCTGTCATGATAAACCTGCCAGAGATGTTGATCCCAGTTCAGTAGGATGAATGGGACAAAGAGCTATCAAAATCGACACAGTCAGACCTATTTTTGTCAGCAGAAATGCTGACTGCTGGGTGAGGACCAGCAGCAGAAAAAACAATGTGATGATAATGAAGTGACAGAAAGTCATTTGGCCTGTCATTTTGAGATGAAGATTTAAACATCTCTCTTGCTAAAGAATCAGCTGGAAATATGACAGCAGTCTGTGTTAAATCTCTTCCCTGCTGCCATTATACCCAGCTGTCCCACTCATGTGTTGGCTATACACTGTGAAGCATAAAAGTTTGCATGTCTCATTTTGTGCTGGGCAATTTCTCCATGTAGTTTCTTAATGCCTCAGGAGTTTATTCTGCAATATGCCATTTTTTCCTACCAATCAACTTAAATGTTTGTTTGTTTGCTTATTTTACAGGCAGAGAAATATTTGACCGAGCTATACTGTTGCAACAGTTTATCCAGAGTATTCTTCATTGTTTACCAAAACTCAGCAACTGGGTGGAACAAGAGTTCGGCCAGACGACCACTGCTTGGGAGCTCAAAGCTGATGCTAAGTGGATGTAGATGCCATTCAAGGTCACCTTCTTCCTCTGAGTGAATGTTAGGGATGCTCACTTGCCATTTCGTGATGGGCTCCTTCAGATGAGGAGCTGCTGGAAGCCCCCACTCTTCACTGCAGGGAGGAGCATGACCTGCTTCTGAGCAGAGCCATCCCCAGCATGTGGAGCAAAATTTTGGGCAGGATGAAGTCAATGGGAATTTTTATGAGAGATTTCTGTGTCGTAAACTTTTTTGCTTTAAAAAAAAAAAATAAATGCCCTGTTGCCTTTTGTCTCCATCTTTTGCAACCTTCGAAAGCTGCCTCAAACCCGTTTCAGCTGCTTTCTGTTTTGTAATGGTGAGATGACTGTAAAGCTCTCTATAGTCTGTCTGTTGCACCTGGGTGACTCACTCCAAAACGTCATGAGCCCACCATAGTGTCTCTGTGGTCCCTGCGTGGTATTTAAAGTGAAGACCAGCCAGGAGTGGATGGGAGTGTGGGAGCTTTTGAAGCCTCACCTCTGTCTGCTTGGTGCCTGGTGGGAGCAATGAGTAGAAGTATGCACCCAAGTGAGCAGATTTGAAAGGCAATAAAGATGTTTAATGCAGGAACTTGGGTAATTCTTGTTTTGTAAATTCCTGATTTTGCTATTCATATCCCTCAGTAAGGTGATACAGCCAGTTATCTAATTTTTCATGCATTTTACCATTAAAAAGGCATGCTTTCAAAAGGGTTGGAAGAAAAGAGGCCGTGCTTATTCCATTGACCCTGTGCTATCTCTTTATAAACATTGCTCAAGGATTTCTATGGCTGAGATGGGCAACAAAAGCTCTGCAGAGCCACAGCTGCGATTTTTCATTCTCCACGGAGAGACGATCATCTCACATCCCACCGAGGGCTTCGGCTAGAGCTGCCCCACTTGTTCCCACCTCCTTCCCCCCTCTTTCACCCGGGACAACCTGCACTGGTGCTCACCGAGCAGGAGGAGGAGAGGACGAGGATGCTGGCGCAGGGCAGAGGGGAGCCGGACGAATTGGAGAGGAGGAAGGACAGGAGGTGTGAGGAGGGGGCAGGCAGCCTGAGCGTACTGCGCGGGTGGAAAGGGTCCGGCGGCGAGGAGGGAGTCCGCGGCGAGGCCAGGGGATGGAGGTGCCCCTTTCCCTTGAAAGCGGCTTTTCAGATGGAAATGACGGGGTCAGTAGCAGTCCTTGGACAATGGCCCCCTCGCTCCGCTCTCCGCGAGCACAAAGAACCGGGAGGGGGTGCCGGGGCAGGCCAGATCCGCTCCCCTCACAGCCCGGGGCAGAGCGCAGGGCGGCACTACCGGGGCTTTCGCCGCTATGCGGGCGCAGCCAGGCTGGTTCGCCCAAGGCCCGCGGGGCACGAAAACTGGCTGGAAGAATGCTAACAAGGCGGGGGGAGGGAGAAAAGAAAAAAAAAAAAAAAAAAAAAAAAGAGAGAGAAAAGCTGAAAGATTTCAACACAAATAATCTTCAAGGAGTGTTCTGTAAACAGAACGGAGGGCAATGCGCCAGGAGCACCTGCCTCTCTGCATTGACATTAATTGTTTGGGGAAGAAGGGGGGGGAAAAAAAGCCCTTCCCTTTCCGCGTGTGCGGCCGTGTGCCCGTGCCCGAGTGGCTGCAGAGGCGGGCGGGCGTGGTGCTGCGTGGCCGTGGGTGCTGGGTGGTGGTGGGTGATGCCTGGCGGAGGGTGCTGGGAGGTGGTGGGGGATGCCTGGCGGTGGTGGGTGATGCCTGGCGGTGGGTGCTGGGTGGTGGTGGTGCTCCGTGAAGGCACAACGCTGCAACATGGGTGCGGGACATGCGAGTGAGGCCGTGGGTCTGTGTCAAAGCCAGCTCTCACACCCAAACCTGTCCTGCCCTGCATCTACGCTGCCATCCTCTACTGCTTCAGTCCTGGGTGATGCCTGAGGATCTGAATGCTTTCTTAAGCTCTTGGTGGTTTAAACCTCTTAGTGTCATGTATCACCCTTGGTTCTTGCTGTTGTTTACTCTCTGTGTACCGTGTGTAATCCCTCACTGGGCGCTGCCAGGCTACTAACCTCACAGCTCTCCTGCATCGCTGAGTTCCTCAGGCACAAGTTTTGTCCTGTTCTGGGGTTGGGTAAAAAGGAGCTGGAAAGCTCCTGCACCCACACAAGCAGTGCAGAAGGATTAGACCGTGCATGAACAAGTCCCTAATCATATTGTTTGGCAATCTTCTGATAACGCATCTCACGCTTACCAGCCAGGAATTAATCTCCAGGTCTCAAGTGTGTGGCACCTCCATCAAGCAGCACCAGCACTTGTAGGAGTTCAGGGGAGGATGATGCTATGGCAGCTCTGGTGCCATTTCCCTCCACCCCTTTCCTGCCTGCAATATGTGCCAGCCTTGGCTGAAGTGTTCTCTGCCTCTCATGAGCACAGCTCCAAGGACCTAAAATATTAACACACTAGTACATGCATTTTAGGTCGAGATCCTAAGGGTCTCCGTTATGCACAGCATCTCCAAACAGCAATAACTTAGGAAGTGTTTCTTCCCTTATAGCCACAAAGAAGATCAAGACACACAGGGTTATGTGATGGTGGTGGGGATGTGGGTGGCCTGAACACAATGCAAATGCAGATGGGACACAAGGTTGAATCCTTGTCTGGTGCTTGGAGTGTAGCTAAGGCTGCCTCCAGGGCACCTCCTGTCTCCTTGCTTAAACAAATAATGCTTGCCTGAGGCACACAGCAGGCCCAAGCAAAGCAATCAAGAAATCATACACTGGTGCTGATGGATTTGTTATCTGGTCTAAAGGGTATACTGGTTTCATCTGAACACTTTATAACTTGCTAAAGACCTTTCCTGGCTGTTATATTCAAAGATCTTCCTACACATTCAGCCAATACCAGCAATGGGCTGACAGCTAATGTTTGTTTGCTGCCTCACCTTGGAGCTAGGTGGCTTGACCAAATTTTGCAGGCATTGCAAAATTGCCATGACACAGCAAATCAAAACTACTGCATTGTCTCATCTTATGCATGCAGAAGAGTCTGGATAACCAGTGTCACTGGAGGTGGCTAACTGTCCAAAAAGTTTGGCTGAGCAATACAAGCTGGAAAATAACAAGCCAAGGCCCTGTGATGGGAAGCAGTTCTTGTAGTGCCTCCTTAGAGGAGAGGAATCTGTTTCAAAATTGTATTTGCAGTAGAATCAGTCTCCTTAAAGAAGGGTTATGTGGGTGCAGCAGAGCACAGGGAACAATGTGGTGTGCTGTTGGTTGGTGTTGCATTACTCCATGGTTTCAGCATTGATGAGGTCCAAAGCCTGAGGAGAGCTACTTGAGGAAAGCACTGCTGAAGTCAAATGTCTCCCGTTCTTTGCTTCATAAGTAGTTTTTGTTGCCCAAGCCTTCATATTTCTGTCCCCAACTTTCTCCTCTCGATAGTCAACTATTCTTACTTAGGACACTCTTTAACCTCACCGTTTTGGACTCAGACTGACTTAATTTTTTTCTGTCCTGCTTAATGTCCTCCTCTATACCTCCTAAAAGTGCCACTCCCTGCCCCATCACTCCTCTTTTGGAGATGGCCATGCTACCGCACACCCTGACACTGGATGCTTCACGGTGAATTACACACCCCCAAGCAGTCAGAGACCATGCTCTGGGACCCCAGCTGATATCAGGGACCCACACAGAGTTAGAAGGTCCTGCAAAGGATAGGGAAACTTGCAGATTTGGGGGTAGGAAAAAGAAAAGAGGTTGTCTGTGGCTAATGCCTCTTTTCCCCACTCTGCCCTCCCCCAGTTTAACCATTAACAGGCTGGCTGGCCCTGCTGAGACAATGGTCTGTTTGTTTAGCATGGAGGGAGCTCATATCAGGGGCCTGGCAGATTTATCAAAGCGGAGTGATTAGCTCTATTAGAGAAGGGATTTGGGTAAACAAAAAGACAGGTGCAAAGAGACGATTCCAGCTGGCAAAAGCTTCACAGAGCATGAAACATTTCAGTGGCAATAAAACTTCTTCCAGGAAACAAGAGACAGACTGGAGAGAGCATGTGTGTTTTTAACTTACTTGACTGGCCCTTCCACCCACTGACCCTCCAACCACTCATCCTCCCTGGCCCAGGCAAGGGGGATGTGGGCTTTGGTGCGCCCACATCTCTCATTCTCCCCTGAGTTTGCAGGTGTCTCCAGGCTTAATAGGTCCTCTCTGTCCCTGGTGAGAGGAGGACAGGTTGCAATGTTGGCCTGTGGTAGTATAAGCTGTCCCTTGGGGATATGCCAGTTGTCACCTGTGGGCCACATCCTGGAGACTCTGCTTTGTGGTGGGAAGGCTAAACCCTGTCCTGCCATCCCAGTGGTCTTCCTTCCTTCAGCCTTGTCCTGCTGGAGTGATGCTGGATGAACATAGTTCCACCAGTCATCAGCAAAGGTGTTTGTCATTTGCTTCACCTGTGCAATGTGGCTTGGTGCAAGCCTGGTGCAAACCTCTGTAAGGAGGGACAAAGGCTGAACCTCCAAAATGAGCCAGCCTTGACCTATCCTGAGAACTTTCTTTGGAAACAGAAGGGGAAAGCCCCAGTGACATCATATATATCATAATCTACATATTCAAAACACCCCTGTCCACTGCATTTACAAAATTATCCTAATAGCTGCTCTGTGAAATTATTATTCAGTTCAGACTACACTGAGACCAGAATAAGCATGCTTTTCTCTCACCCCACTGCAAAAGTACATAAAGCTTCTTCACAGGAAACACTTGAAAGCAGAGCACACAGCTCTCCCAGGCCAACTCTTTGGAGCAATGCTGAGCAGGAGCTGCAGTTTGGATTGTGAAAGGTTGTACAGGTGAAGCAAATCAAAGAAACTGGAGGAAACTCACCAGGAGCTGAATTTCTGCTTCTCTGATTTGAGATCTGGGCAAATCTGACCCAGGAATGATTCAGAGAAGAGAAATTTGTCACTCCCAGTTGCAGTTTGTTGTCACAGCAGAGGACTGGTAACAATAATTTGCCATTTTCTTCTTCTGCAATAATCTTTCCTACAATAACAGATACGTTTTCTTCTTCCCATGCCACCTGGGTCATTAGAGGATCTCTTCTTCAAAGCAGCTATACTGATGCCATAACATGGTGCTGAATGTCACATGAATCAAACTGTTTCATCAGACATTGGCTAAGCATGTATTAGCCATGCTGACTGAAGGCTGGGTTTTGTAGTTGATTCAGGTCCATACGGTAGCTAAGAACCTACTGAGCTTTTTAGAAGCACTCTAGATTATAGTCTGCAATTTTAGATATTGAATTGTCTCTGTCTTTAGGCATCTGTCAATACTTCAGCCCTTAAACCTTTTTTGAATGTTCTGAAGTCTTCTAAAGCTTTGTTGTATGTGTGTATGTATATATAAAGTTTCCTATATGACTCAGTTTTATAATTTCAGGAATTCTTTTAAAACTATCTCCCTCCAATTAACCCCAAATTCAAGCAATTTCCCAATACACACGGGTCCTGCTGGGCTTAGGGAGAGGTAGGTGTTTCCTGGTGCACCTGGGTGCAGCACCAGTCCTGCTCCCACCTTACACAGTGCTGGGGACTTCAGGAAAGGGCCCGGCAGCTTGACTGGGCTGGTGCAATTCAGTGGATGAAACCTTGTCTACGAGCCAGTGAGGAGCTGTATCTGCTCAAGTCCTTCTAGTGGGATAATTTCAGAAAGATTCCCATACTTGCTCTGGTGCTGTGCTGGTTTTGGCTGGGATAGTTACTTTTCTTCACAGTAAACAGTATGGGCTACGTTTTGGATTTGTGCTGAACGCAGTGTTGATAATACAGAGATATTTTAGTTACTGCTGTTTACACAGTGTCAATGCCTGTCCTGCTCCTCATATCACCCAATCAGCAAGTCATCTAGGGGTGCACAAGAAGTTGGGAGGGGACACAGCCAAGACAGTGGACAACTGCCTAAAAGAATATTCCATACCACATGGCATCATACTTAGCATTTAAACTAGGGGAAAAGCTGGCTGGGGACTACTGCTCAGGGACTGGCTGGCCATCAGTTGGTTGGTGGTGAGCAATTGCTTGCATTTATGTCACTTGTCTATCTGGGATTTATTTCTCTCCTTATTTTCCTTTCATTACAATTTATTATTGTTAAAATAGTATTATCATCATCATTATTATTGTTATGTTTAATTTTAATTATTTAACTGTTCTTATCCTAACCTATGCGTTTATTCACTCTTACCCTTCCAATTCTCTTCCATCCCACTGGGTGGAGGAGTGAACAAGTGGCTGTGTGGTGTTTAGATGCCAGCTGGGGTTAAACCACAACAGGTGCCCAGTGTGAAATCCAGCCTTGTGGGTGGCTCCTGAGACCTCCTTTGTGCAGAGGTCACTAGAGTACTGAAAATCTGAAACCCAGGTGCCACTCTACACCTCTGATTTCTGCACAACCTTTGGAACTTCAATCCACCTTCCCCTTCCTTGGGTTTTTTACATACCAACAGAGATGATAGGGTTGATCTCTGTCTGTGAAGTAGGAAAGACTTCATGAGCTATTGCTCCACTCACAGTTGGCCACATGTGTAACTACATTCTTCAGCTGGTTGGATGTAGTGTTTATCACTGAAGATAGCTATAAAATAAAGCCCTGGGGCTACGTTTTCAAAAACAGGTGCCTCAAATGTGGGCAAAAAACATGCATATCCTGAAAGAGAGCTGTGCAGCAAGCACTGGTCCCTTCAAATTCCAGCTTTGTACAATTTTGCTGAGTGTTACTTTATTGAGAAATACTATGGCTCTCTTACTGTGTCTGTGTCTTTGTTGCACTTGCTGTATGGATGACTTGTGTGTTTGGGTCCCTGAATGAGTATGGTTATCATTTTTCCTGTTGCCTTCCCTCCCAACCCCCAGTTGTGACCTGCTAGCATTCTGCTCCATGCTGTTTCTCTGTGCATGGGACAAGTGGGGCTAATAATGGCATCAATGCTAAAAACAGCTCTAAGCCTAAACAGGTCCCAGCATGTGATTTTCCTCTTATCAGGTTTGTGGTGGGGCCTTTTGCACCTTTCCTCATGCTAATAGTGTTTCACCACCGAGGAGTGTGCATGTCCTCTCTCCTCCCTTTCCATCTTTCTGGTTTACGAACACTGAAAACAAAAGAGAGAGAAAAGAATTGTGTGTATGAAATCAGAGGTTTGGTGAGAGCAGAGCTGGAGTCAAATCAAAGTAGGACTTGTAGAGTCCTAAGCACTACACCTGATTTCCCATATTCATGCTTTCCATGCTGCAAACAAGCCTCTGTCTTTCTCATAGCTAAAACCTCTCCAGTAGAAGTGTTCTGGTTTTACCAGTATCACCTAATTTGCATTGAAGGGTCAGTTCCACTTTCTCTTAACAGTTTGTATATACTGAAAGGATAAAGCTCAGAGGTTCTTGCTCTGGCCTCAGTCTTCAAGGAACAGAGCATATTTCACTGCACTAATGTGAAACCATCAGTTCTCTTGTGCATTCAAATGGCAAAATAGCTCCATCCATGTGACAGGAATACCCAAAAGATCTTAATTTATGCCTCTTTCCCAATGGTCAAATAGTGGAGATAGGCAAGAGTAGACAGAAAACTAGCGTCATGAAAATTCATGTAATTATTTCTTGGCAAGCCAACATTTTGCTTTTGGGTCAAGGAAGTGTAGAAATGCTGGTGGCTGGGCAGAGATCCTGTGAACCTGGCCTGCCTGCTGCCTTTGCCTGGCCCACCAAGGAGTCTGAGCACAGCACACAATGGTGAAGAAATACATGATGGCAAACCTGTGGTTTCCCCTGGTCTGCACACCTTCTGGGCTACGCTTTGCCAAGGGGGTCCTTTGGTGTACGGTCAGTCAGAGGCACAAAGGCAGGAAATGAATGAGAGGAGAGGCAAATGAGATATTCTGTTCCTGCCTTCTCAACAGAAAGGCTCCAGTCTACTCTGCCACATAATCAAATCCATGCAAATGCTGGGTGTCACCAATGTCTAATGGGTGCTGTTTCACAGAAGGACAAGATACTGTTTTCTGAAATGTGTGTCCACTCCTTTATGTTGTAACCTATGGATAACCTACTGACAGCCCCAAGAATTGCAATGCATATGCAAAAACTTCATTTTGGATTGCTTGGATGTCACAGATCACAGCGCTTTGATGAAAGGACAGTGGGAGTCCTGCATGTGGTCCTGGAGGTGAGGCATGACCAACATTGCTCTGGGTGGACCTGGGCTAGTTGAGAAGATGCCAGCAGCCCCATGCAGCCTGTGCTTACCACAGCAATATAACACACTGATTGGTCACATATTATTGTGAATCCAACTCACACTATTGTCTTCATCTCCCTTTTCCTCAAAGAGATCCATTTTTGGCATCCTGTGTGTGCAAGTGAGCTAGTAGTACACACTCTCATGGGTAGTGAGAAGAGACTAAAGACCTGTCACTCTCTGCAGACAAAGGACTTCCAGCTCAGGACACCCTTTGGTGTAGGGCAGCTCTGCTGCCATGCATTATACACTTTGCCTTTCCAGTGCCAGGCAGCAGCAAAGGCTTGCCTTGTTTCTAGGAATGGAGCAGTGCAAACCTACAGATGCCTTATTTCTGGGTGCCCTATTTGTATTTTAGCCCTTCTTAAGCAAGGGCAAACAACAGAGCAGAAACTGATCCTGATGCAGCCTCTCTTTGAAATCTATCCCAGTGTTTCTCAGCAGCATGGAAAGGCAGCAAGGCTCCCAGAGCTCTGCACACCTCTTGTCTGGAATATGTACTTGTGTGAAGAGGTACAAGTGCTTCCTGTTTGGTAAGTGCTCTTAAGAACTGATTACAGCTTGCAGACACCAGCAGAAATCCCTGGGAGGATGGAAAGGGAGCTGCCACATGAACCCCTTCTACTTGGGATTAATTCGTGCTTTGTAGCATGTTTCCCTGACAGAGAAGCAGTGGCCCCAGGGATCCATTCTCTGCTAACTAACCCACTGGCTGGCCCCAGCCCCACTTCTCTTGCAGGCAGCACTGCTTCTTGACAAAAGGACTTGCCCCAGGTCGCTCCATGGCCCCCAGCCCTGAGTTTCCATCAGAAAGGATCAACTGTGATGTGTGGGCTGTGGGCAGACAACACAGCAAATTAATACCCTTTTGTTCACTGGTTCAGAGGAGTGAGAGTTTCTGAGAATCCGAATGGTGCCATCAGGATTTGCTAAAAGAAAACAAATCTAATAACACCAACAGCAACAAAAGCCTCCATAAGGAAGAACCAACAATGTGGCTCATGTGCCATGACAGCTCTCAAGGACAGCCATAAACTTCAACCATGCCTAGGGGACATTCATGGTCCTTCTTCTGGGAGTACAGCCTGGGTTCCAAAGGGCACCAGCACTTCAGCTCTGTGATAGAGAGCTGCTGAGCTGCTCTGAAACCCTGCTTCCAGGCACACACAGTACCTTTAGGGGCCATGAAAAGACCTGATCAAGACCTGATGTTGATTAGGTAGAAAAGGCAGACTTGAGTATGTGGGATGACACAGAAGTTATATGAAGGCAAGAAAGGGTTCCCTCGCTAGCTTTTATGTGCTGGCTTATGAGCCTGCGTGGCTGTTCAGAACCTTCCCTTCCCTTAACCTTCCCTTCCCTTAACCTTCCCTTCCCTTCCCTTCCTTCCCTTCCCTTCCCTTAACCTTCCCCTTCCCTTCCCTTCCCTTCCGTTCCTTTCCTTTTCCCTTCTTTCCTTTCCCCACCTTTCATTTCCGTTCCTTTCTTGGGATATTCAGGCAGCTTTGCTCTTACATGTCAGCAGCCAGCCTACAGAGAAGGATGCAGAAGAGGAGCATTGCAACCTGGTGAGCCAAGTTGCAACAGAGTGGCAATATTCCTTATGGAAGAGCACAGCTATATAGAGAGGGCATGCTCCTAAATTCCTCTTCTATGCCATGAAATCATGGTTATACTCACTGCTTGGTCAACATTGGACTGAAGAGCCAAGCTAGTATGTGGAGGCAGCAGCTCTAGGGCTGAAGACCCCCAGGGAAGAGGGTGGCAGGGTTCTGCTGAGCAGTGGTGATGGTGGCAGTGGCAACAAAGCTGTGGTGTCTTCGATGTAGAGGTGTCTGGGTGAAATGGTGGTCCTTGCCAAGGTAGCAGCCAGACACTCCTTGCTGCAGCAGGCACACTCAGCCACCCTCCTCATCTTTAGCAACCCAGAAACCCCTGTGGGCCCTTCCACCTTGGTCCTGCCACAGGTGTCTGTATATCCTTCTCATATACACCTGCTGTTGGCTTACCAGCCTTTTTTAGTTTATTTTTTTATTATATTTTACTTTATTCTATTTTATTCCAGGCAGCTCCCCTATGGTTCAGCAGCACTTGTGGTGAACACTGGCCAGTCCCAGGGCAGGGGACACCCATTTGGTGAGGGCTTCGCTGGGGACCAGCTTCATGCTGCTAGTGGAGCAATCCTCATGCACCTTTTTCACAGAGGTGTGCATGTCTTTTGTTGCCTGCCAGGAAAGTGGAGGAACAGGATTGCTCAATTAACATATATGTACCTTGGCAGGGCACCAGCCCAGAATCGCTGGCTCCACCCTGCCTTCCCTTCCCTGTAGCCATATCGTTTCCCCCCTCCTTCTTTGACATACCATTCCTCCTTGCTATCTAGGCTAATCTTCATCAGTCATTGCCCCGATGCTCTCCTGCTCTGACATGCTCTGAGTTTCAGTACAATTCCTGCGGCAGGTTGTGTCACGTCCTCTCACGCCGGCTGCTTTACACGGATTCCCGCTGAGGCACCGCACAGCCTTGAGCAAGACTTCTGCTTGCAGTAATTTAGTGTGTCTTTATTGCTGGCTGTTCAGCTCCCTGGGAGGAGGAGCCGGGGCTTTCAGTTTGCTTTGGAGAGTTGGCTAAAACGCAGCGCAGGGCAGAAACCAGCCAGCGTGTTCCAGCTTGAGCTCCCGCCTGTGTGATTTAGACACTGAGGGATGCAGATTTGTTATTTCTGGAATGTCAGTGAGTTTCACTTGGGGTGGTTTTTTGTTTGTTTTCTGTAAAGGCCCAAGTGATACCCTCTTTATGGCCAGAACACTGTGATCTTTTCAGCAAAAAAGACCCAACTTTGCAGGACTCTCTGCCACATCTGTGCTGCTGCAGGAGATACACCACTTCCCTCACCAGCCTGTGTATGCAAAGGCAGAAATCAAGGCTCCAGCAAAGGAAGGAGTTGGTCTGCACCATTCATTCCTTCCCCAGCTTCCTATCCTGTCCTGTCCTATGGTTCCCTGGCCATCTCAATCCCATCCTTCATCTCTCCAGGCCACACCAACACCTTTTCCTATCCTTCACTTGCACTCTCTGTTTCCATACATCCTTGCGTGTTTGCTTCATATCTTTTCAGGATTGTGCTTTAGCATGTTAGATGACACCTTGCCTTTTCACCTTGCAACTCAGTTGTGGAAACCTCAAGCATGGCATATAAAGAGTTGTCACTTTTTTTAGTAAGTGTGAAAATCTCCCTCCTGTCCACTCAGGCCATGTCTTGATGGTGGCAGTGAGTTTTGAAAAGCAGCAAACAATGCATTTCAGTAAGAAACCAGTGTTGGGGAAAATCTTGCTGGTTTTGATTGTGTGGGTGAAGGAGAAGTGCCTGAACCACCGTAAGGATAAGCCTCCTAGGTCTGAGGGAGATAGAAGTGAAACATCTCCCAGTATGGCCACAGGTGCAAATCAGGAGGCTCAGTGAAACCAAGCCAGTGTCCCTCAGTCCGTGATTACCCAGGCTGCTCGGTTAACATGCAAAAGAGATCATGCAGCCTTTGTGTTTACATCTGGTATCACTTCCCCGGGCAAGGCACAGGGCTCGGCAATGCCCGGGCTGTGATCTGTGGTTCCCATGCTTTGTTATATAGTGGTTATGTGAGCTGTTATTGCAGGACACTTGGAATATTAACAGTATGTTTGCATGTTATCTTTTGCCCTAAGTAATTGCAATGGAGCTGACAGATGAGATGTAGTGAGAAAAGCCTGTGCCAGAGAGAGGACATGCTGCATGGAGACAGGTGAAGCCATGGAGACTGGGTAAGTTCCCAAAGGAAGTTTAGAGTCAAGACGAGAAATGCTATCAAACCAAGTTATAAATATACCAAA
This sequence comes from Formicarius rufipectus, assembly GCA_013399695.1. NCBI lineage: Eukaryota > Metazoa > Chordata > Aves > Passeriformes > Formicariidae > Formicarius > Formicarius rufipectus. The sequence goes on from VXAU01003998.1 coordinate 2,188,344, forward strand.
TTATAGCAGCCCCACTTTAAATTTTGAGGTGTTTCTTTCTTGGTGGTGCTACTTCTGCTAGGTAGCAAATAAATTCACATAGACATGAGAAATCCTCTTTCATGGACTGTGAGTTTCCCAAATCTGTGCCCTCTGTAACCTGGTGCTGTTCTCCCTGTGTTCCTTTTAGGTTGACTGAAGCTTTCCACATGTATGCTCTTTAGGACTGTGTCTCACCAATGACATGTATAACTCCAGCTCCAAACTGAAGAACGTGGATCAGCCCCTGAGCAGAGCAAGGAGGGAGAGGACACCACATTCATGGTATGCATAATTTTCTGTCTCCCCCTCTCATTTCTACCCCAGCAAATAGCAGTTGCTGTTATTTTAATTAACAATAAATAAGGAAAAACGAAGTTCTGAGTGCAGGCATATGAAAATGCTTGGCCAAAAAGCAGAAAACAGAGAAATCAGTTTGAGGAACTCATTTCCTTTCACAGTGACATTTTTATCCTCTCCTGAAAAGAATGAAACATGCCTAGTGCAACTGCTAAACAACTAAAAAGGCCAACAAAAATGAGTTTCTTAACATTTGGTCTTCAAATAAAGGTGGAACGGAGCTGTGCTTGTTGCAGGCCTGTTCCCTATCTTTGGTCTGTATAACTAAGGCATTTATCACGTGCTAATCTCAGGGCAAGTTATTGCTCTGCATAAAAAATGATGACCCTAAATTTGGAGATACTCTGCAGTGGTGTCTTCAGACCTGCGGTGCCAAAACCAATCTGATGTAGCTGCTCATTAGACCATTCCTGAAGACATTTTGGGACCCAAATCTGGCACGAACTGAAATCTCAGTGACAAGAGACCAGTTGAATCCCGCTACCCTTGTGCCTGCTTGAGTTTTGGCCACACCTGGGCAGCCTGGCTCTGCCCCCAACCCCTCTGCTTCCTCTCCTGTGCAACCAGCACTGCCTGGTCCCCTCAGACAATGGGGAGGAGAAGGAGGGCATTAGGCAAATATCCCCAGCTTCTTAAGATTCCTGCTTAATGAGCACATTTGCTCGGTGCAGTATTGCCCCTCTATCAGTAATCTTATCAGACTGAGCCTGCCTCTGCCACCTGCAAGCAGAAATATCAGAGGGGGGGCGGCATAAACCAGTTTGTTTTAAGTTCCTAGGTGCTAAAGTCAAGAATGAGTTTCAAAGTGAACTTATCACTTTATTTTTTGTCATAAAAACAAACAAAAAACAACAAAAAAGGGATAAAACATGACCGGCTTGCTTTATGATTCAGTGATTGCAGATGTTTCCTGTCAGGTGGTCTGGGGGCTCGGCTTTCTGTTTGCCACTATCGAAAGGCAAAGGCACTTGGCACCATTTCGAGCACATGTTGAGCCACCAAGCCTTGCATGCTGCCTCCCCAGGAGGTGCCAGGTCCTATGGCTTTATGTCTCTACGTGCCTGCATGTGTGCCAAAGGACTTTCATATCTGTACTTGGGCTAAAAACACGTTTTCAAAAAGAGTCATAGGAACTCGCAGAAGAAAACAAAGTGTGGTACCATGTAACTGCCCACTGCCACTTCAAGTGGGTTTTAAAATATTTTCTGGCCAACTGCTCAGACATCTTACTCATACCAGGTTTGGGTCAGATCTTGATCAGCAAATGGGCAGAGAATTACGCTTGACCTCACCTGTGGGCTTACCAAGTCCTGCAGCCTGGGAGCCTGGAGTGCTCCAGGGATGCAGCGCTGCTCTAATGCACCACTCCTGACTGTGTTAATCTTTAGGCCTGGCACAGGCTTTGACACATTCAGGCACAAACCAATACACAGTGACTATCTTCATCATTAAAGAACAGAACAAAATATAAATCCCCTATTTCTACAAATCTACTACAGATATGTAGGACTCAAGTACTTGAAAGTAATCTTGACTATGCCACATTACTGTCATGCCTTAAGCAGATTGAAATTGTTTTATTAAGGAAGTTCTGAATCCCCATCTTTTTTCAAGTGACATTTGCATGAAGCATCTCAGAGATCCTTAGGAACAGAAACCCCAGTAAAGACATGTGCTGGGCACAACACTGCTGACATGAAAAATGTGATTTATCTCTCTTTTGACTGTTTATCTTACGGATACGAAGACATCTTAGCCTACCTCTTTCATTAAACATGCCATGCCTGCATCAAGGTGTAAATACATGGTTTATGGAAACAGTGTGTGTTTTCAGGGTATGTTTGGCTACAGCAGCAATGCTCAGCCAACACTCCAGCAAAGGAACACGGCACGTGTATGCACCTGCTGTGTGGCCATCGATGGCAATTGTGTGAGCACAAGAACTCACATGCTGTAAGCTTTTTAGTGGGATCTGTCTGAGGATGAGCAGTGGCAGGGGCATGCAAAGACAGATGATGAAGCAAGGGGGGAAGTTTTGATATCCAGCCCTGACGGCTGGCCTGTGCCTCTGCCCAGCCCAGTGTGCTGGTGCTGAGCAGCTGGGCTGCAGGTACTCCAGAACACTTGCTACCCCACAGCTTTGTGTGCCGGAGTTGCTGACATGGGTCAGGATGAGAGATACCAACCTGATTCTGAAGATAGGGAAGGAGCCTTTTCATCTCAGGGATCACTGGGAGCAGCCTTAACACATAGGCTGAGGTTTGGGAGCAAACTCTCCAGATGAACACATCACTGAGCTGCCCTTTCAGAGCAGGACCTGCATCCAAATGCCATCTCATTGCTGTTTTTTGAAGGGGGAAAAAACCCACACCTCTAGACAGAAAAATGCAGAGGCTCTAAGGGTTATTTTCCTCCCTTTCTCCTTTGCTGAGCCATGAGGATGCAGGGTAGCTGGAGGCACAGCTTGCTCAGGATCTGTCAGCTCCCCAGCCCTACCCTGCACTTTAAACAGGACAAACAGGTTATGACATTAAAGTTTCAAAACCTGGAAGCGAGGGGTGGGGGAGGAGGGTACCTTACATGGGAGAGGTTAATGCAGGGGCACTCCAGGCCCCTGGAGAAGGGGAGGGGATGCTTTCAGGCTTGAAACGCAGACACAACTTTTCCAAAGTTGGAGCTGGCTCAGAAGAAACCAAGCACACTCTCCCCTCCCACCTCTCTCCTCCGGCAGCTCTGTGAAGCCTGTACCTTGGCAGGCGGAGGCTTGAAAACACATTGCCCCAGGCGAGGCTGTATCTCACCCTGATCGGAGCAGCCCAGGGCCAGGATTCATGCACTGTTTGGAAAATGTTTGAGCATCCAACTGCCAACCATCTGAGGGGGAAAACTGTGCTCCCCTCCCTGAGCACCAACCTGAAACAGTGTAACCATTCCCAAAGTCAATAACCTTGAACCCAGAGCCTGTGGAGATGCTGCTGGTGAGGCCTCTGTGCCATTCCCACCACCGCGGTGGAACTGAGGATGGAAGATAAAAGACACAAGTGGGTCTTGGGTTCGTTACTCTAACTGGTGTATTAGCACGGAAATGCTGTGGGAAACCAATGGGGCTGTGAGATGAGGGGTTTTGACAGGATCAAGGGGAAAACATGCCTGGGAAGGCAGAGAGGAATACTCTTGATCCTGGGCATAAGATCTCTTCCCTACTATGTCCCAAGTTCCTTGCACAACCAGCAGCCTGAAAGGAAGAACTGCCTTTTGGCTGCCTCATGGGCTGAGGAACCCCTGTGCTTGTGCTCTTGTCTCCTCACTGTTGGACCTGAAGCACATGAGGGCACCCCCAATTTTATGCTGCAGCATCCACCACCATAGTACAGAGCTGTCCTGGCAGGACCAGCAAGCAGAAGCTGAGTGTCAAAGCATCTCTGTGCAGGGTACACCACTGTGCCTGCTCCAGCAACCCCAGAGCAATCTGCAAGAGGAGCAGATGAGAAAAGCCTTGGAGAACTTGGAAAAGTTGCTTATGAGTTCCTAACTGAACTGCAGATTGGGCAACATACCTTAAAGATGCTGTAATGGGAAGGACTCTTTGGGGTCCAAAACACTCTCTAAGAGATACCCCAAGAATAGCAATGTCCAAGCACCCAGCTGGTGTTAACAAATTGCCAGTGGTTTGGGAACTGCCTGTGCTGCCTGTGAGGGAGGAGGAGAAAAGGCAGCTTTTTGGGACAAGAGTAACCACTCAGTACACACAAGAAGTATTTGTTACACTCTCTCAGCCCCCATTCTGTACTTGTTTTCTTGAAACCGTTAGGAACCCTTCCGTGGGATTTGATATAAAATTTTACAAAAGAACACAATGTTTCCACTGGTTTATGGTGCAAAGATGAGTGTCATCAAGAAAGTGACTTGTGTGCCTGGTCCCAGTATTGTTTGGTGCTCAGGGCATGGGGAGTTGAGTGGGAAACACCCCAGAGACTCCTAACGGGAGCTCCAGAGGTTGAACGCTGACCCGAGCTCCCTCCCAGTTCCAGCACAACTCCATGAAGTCCCCTTCTATGCTCTTTCTTAACTAGGAGATGGTGTGGCAGGAAGGGAAGAACTGTATGTGGATGTCTCTGGCTTGGCTCAGCTATCCTCGTGTGCGTTATGCCATGCACACATTGGCTGAGCATCCTGTCTGCTCTCTGTGGCAGTGGAAAGAGCAGAGAGAAAGCTACCACGCTGCTTGAGCTCTCCCCACTGCCTGCACCCTCCACTCCTGGTTGATGGTCCCCAGACCCTGGGAGGGTGACATCCTGACATTTCCCCTTCTCCTTCTGTCTCCAAGTGTCATTTCTCAGCAGAGCCAAGGAACTGCAAAGCTCTCTGTCCCCTGTGGTGCTTTGGAGGTCACCCTCTGTGCCCGGCAGGAGGGAGGAAAACAGAGACAGAGCAGGGAGGGGCAGTGGGGTGCAGATGGCATTTGGGAACCTCCCCATCTGCCAGAGGGTCAAGGCTTGACTCCCAGCCATTGTGGGAACTTCTTCATGGATCTATATACTTGTTATCCCCCCCCCCCCCTTTTTTTTTTTTTCCCCCGGTAATAATTTCTTCTAGCTTCTGAAACCCTCCAGTGCCAAGCTGTCATTTTGCTCTTTTAATCATATTTTGTGCCTGTGCTGCTCTCTAGGCGGGTCTTCGAGCTGCTTCCCAGCTCTCTCGACTCTTCACAGTTTACAGCCTGAAAGATATGCTGAGATGTTTTTTTCCTTTCTGGAGGAGGAATCCATCTCCCCTTTCACCTTCCTTTCAGAGGCTGCTGGAGCTGGTGCTACAGTTGCAATTTATTTGCAGTAAGATCTTTGTGAAGGAGCAGGGAGAGTATTTGAAGAAAAGAATGCCAGTCCTAAGAAAACCCCCTTGTGAATTTTGATTTAACTCAGATCTAGGTCCAAGGAAGTAAAAACTAAATATTCTTAAATCTTTGCTGTTCTCAGCAGCTCTCTGAAGCAGTGAAGGAGTGAAGTGGTGGTGTGGAAGAGAAAGCTAAAATGGGTTCATTAACATGATCTTCTGTTTGGCATGCAGAATTTCCCAAATCCGTAAAGAGAGGTACCCTACCCCTCGTATCCCTGTGCTCTTCCAGCTGGATTTGCTCTGGTGCAAACTGTACATTACCAGCAGAAATTTTTGAAATGTCTGCCAGAGCACCTGAAAGCATGAGCCCTTCCCAACAAGCCTGTGGACAAGGAAGTAGGATGCTATTTTAAACTAGAAGACGCTTTTTATGCACAGCATCTGCTTGAGTGATCTCCAGAAGTAACACTCAGCTTCTCTGGCACCTTTGCAAGTGCCAGGGAAATCCCACCAAAGACATGTTTTTAAATAGTGAAAGAATTGCCTCTTTACAAATGGAAAGCAGGTAAGGAGGTGGCCAGGCTGCCCTCCTCTTTTGTGTAAGTGGCTGGCAGGGCAGCAGAGGACCTCCCACCCCGCTGCTTTGTATATACAAGGGGACCCTTATGATTGAATGGAAGCAGGAGAAGCACATCCAGAGCTGAGGGGAAGCAGAACTTCCCACACCAGTGATGTCCATGCTAACTATTTATATGCTGCAGAAAGAGGGATTTCAAGGACTTAGAGGGAGCTGCTGCAGTGCCTGAGGGGGATTTAGTGGGATTTGTAGCTCTCTCACCTTCCCCCTGCTCTCACCCTCCCCTTCTTTCAGCTGTAACCCCTCCGCAGGGCAGTCTCTGCAAAGGGGCACCTCTGAAACAAGAGGTCTTGCTGCACCTGCCTGTCAAAGTCCCATCCACTGGCTGTGGCAGCAGTGATGTTTAATGCTCTCCAGCCTTGCAAAGACACCTCATCACGTGGGCTTACATTACTGTAAGCAGGGACAGATGGTGAAAATGAGCATGTTGTTCAGGTATAAACAGCAGCAAGAGGTGGTGAGAAAGGCAGTGTACTGGTGTACAGGCAATTGCCTGTTAAAAACTCCTGAGATCCAGGATGAGTTTGAAGGGTTGGTAGTTAGATTAGCAATGTTCTCCCTCATGGGACAGGAATTTGCCCCATGGCAGATCCCAGCCTCTAGCTCTGCAAGATGCACACACATCTGGCAATGTCAAATGTAGCTGGATTGCATCCATGGTCAGGTCAGCAGCAGGGCTTGGACAAATGCTTGGACCCCCTAACTATCCCACAGTTCCCTGCCATGCAGCATTGCTGCAGTCTCTGCTGACTTCCCAATTCTTTTACTTGTAACTCACAACTCCTCTGTGGACCTGAAAACTTTGCCCGCCCCTCCAGCTCCGAAATGAAATGGTCCTGTTTACTCTTCTTTCTTCTAATTAAGGCTATTACTATTATTAAGGGCTACCTAGAATCTGCCTTCAAGGGATGTATTAGAGGAGAGATGGCCAAACACATGGGATAGACCAGGCTATAGCCTACAGGCTCCATAGCCAGTGGTGTACATATCCCTGGTTGCACTTCTGATTGACTACAGGTGCCAGTTTGGCAAAAATTGGTTGAACACAGCTTAATGAACATGTTCCTCCTTTCAGATTCTGATTCCCACTTCCCTGAACAAGTCACAAGTAAGATGACCTTGTTAATGCTTGCCTGAGAGATTCCAAACCTGTTTATTCTGGTCTCTTTCTGGTCATCCCAGGAAAGCACTGCTGGATGGAGATACTTTTTGTGTAAAAGCATACGGCAAGAGCAGAGCAAGGGCAGTAGCTATCTTTGGACCCTGGCCTCTTCTTTTTCAGTGCCTGAGCTCTTTGCTCTTCCTTAGAGGAGGTAAAAGAAAGGAGTTGGTGCTGGGGCAGGAGTTGGGGGGGCGAGGGGTGTGATGCTGTGGTGAGAACCCCCAGCCACTCCTCCCTGAGGAGATGAACATTCATCAGCTGGAGCTGATGGCCAAGAGGGGGCTGTTTGTGCCGTCTCCTGGGCATGTGACAAGGGACCTCCAGGCCCTTTACTTGGCAGAAAAACTGTGACACCACCTCATTTGTGGCAACCTTGATATAGTTCTTCTTTCCTTGATTCCCCTCCCTGCCAATTTACCTCCCTGAAAGTTGCTTCTCATGAAATGAGCTGCATTTCCCCCATAGCTCCAGCAGGGAAAATGCAAAGAGACAGACAAGCAGCCTGTGCCTGCCACAGCATGGTGAGGCTGTGTTTGCCAAAAATTACAGTGGGGATTCCTGCAATCCTTTGAGTACTTAGACTGAAACTGGAAAGCGCAGCAACTAGCTAGGAACAGGGTTGTGTGGCACCATAGCAAGGGCTGAGAGATCTGTCAGTGAGTGAGAAGGGTTCCAACCCTGCAGTGGTAACAATGGTGTGAGATCAGATTGGCTGCTTGTCTAGATCTGACTGCTGGGATTGAAATCCAAATTCTTAAGACAACCTTTAAAATTTTGAAGCACCAAAAAACACCCCCAAAACTTGGAAGCCAGTAGTAGTCCTGGCACCTCTGACAGTGTCCTGGTAGAAAATAAGCCCCCCTTGGGTGAGTGCATCTGCCCAGCGTGTTTACAAAGCATCATACAGTTCCTCTGTGCTGGCAGAGAGAGCTGCTTCAGCCACAAAGTCCCAAAGAGAACAAAAACCATGAATAAACCTCTTCTGGGCAAAGGCTGCTTTTTCTTGGGATTCACAGGGTGAAAGGGTGGGTTGTGAAGGGCCGGAAGCATCAGTAGAGGAGAGGTAGCATCGGCATGGGTCAGGCTGTGTCCTTTGGGGATGTGCCCCAGGTCAGGGCTGTTCTGTGGCTGGTCAAGGATGAGGTACCTGACCTCCTCAGGGCAGTGCTCAACCAGTGTTGAAACAGCAACAGCCTTACTCAGGGGAATTTGCTGTGACAGCAACAAGAAGGGACCAAGGAGTGTCTGAAACATAGACATGGGTGCCCACCTCCTAAGAGCCTGAACTGCTGACTGTCGTGACTCAATCCCTAAAAGCCACCCACACCACGGGAGGGAAGGGAGCCAGGCTGCTGCGATGGGATCAGTTCAGTGCAAAAGAGCACATCTTCCATGTCTAGAGCTAATGGAAGATTCACCAAGCATCCAGGGGAGGCACTGCTGCAAATCATCTCCCAACTGCCTTCTTGCACAAATTGTCATCCGTGTGCCCCCATTTCTCTGCTGGTACACATTGATTAGAAATAAGCAGAGCTCAGCAATGGCATGGAGTGCCTGGAAGAGGAGAGGAGGAAGGCTGGGGGGTGGAGCAGAAGGGAAGAAATTAATTTTGCAGAATTTTTGGTTAAACGGAATTAAGATTACAATTTCTCAGAGACTGAGGAATTGAATTGAAATTGAACTGAAAATCATTTCAGTGTCAGAAGACTGCTATATGATTACCAACGCTTGGTATTGTATTCTAGAAGTCTGTCATTCCTCAAGAATATCATTCCTTGGATTATTCTCCCTCTGAAAGTATTTCTGCAAGCACAAGCTATGCCCTGGAGCATATCATAGAATCATACAATAGTTTGGCTTCTAACAGACCTTAAGGATCAACTAGTTCCAATCCCCCTGCAATAGGCAGGGACACCTTCCACTAGACTAGGTTGCTCAAAGCCCCATCCAACCTGGCCTTCAACATTTCAAAGACCAAGGAGTCCGTAACTTCTCTGGGAAATCTATTCTAGTGCCTCTCAATACCCTCACCCTAAAGAATTTCTTCCTAATAACTGATCTAATCCTACTCTCTTTCAGTCCAAAACCATTACCCCTTGTCCTGTCACTACATGCCCTTGTAAAAAGTCCCTCTTCAGCCTCATAAGCTCCCTTTAGGGACTGGAAAACTGCTATAAGGTTTCCCTGGAGCCTCCTCTTCTCCAGACTGAACAACCCCAACCCTCTCAGCCTGCCTTCATAGGAGAGTCTCTCCAGCCCTCTGACCCGCTTCGTGGCCCGTTTGCAGTATGTATATTCAAAGGAGAGCAATCATGTCTTTACATCTCTCAGCAAACCAGGAAACACTTTGGGTGCGGGCTGCTGTGGGCTTGGAGAGGGGCTTTGCAGCTGTGCCCTCGCACTGACAGCAAGAACGGCTTCAGCCTCCCAACAGATGTTGTCGCCTGGGCTGTGGCCGACCCTTTCGGCAGAGGGGCTCCCGTTTGCCGGGTGCGGGGGGCAGCAGTGGGTCTGCCTGCTCTCCCCTGCTCCTTACGCCGCCCGCAGCTTCCCGAAGCCGGGCAGGAGCGGACGGGGGTGCGAGGGCAGGATGCTGGGGAGGCCGGTGGTCCCGCAGCGCCGCCCGGTGCGCTGATGCCGTACTGCGGCTGGGCTGCCGCTCCCGCACGGCCCTGCACCGCCCGGCCCGGCTCGGCTCGGCTCGGCTCGGCTCGGCTCGGCACGGCCCTGCTCGGCACGGCACGGCACGGCACGGCACAGCCCCGCGACCCCCC
>VXAU01003998.1:2198202-2288375 GCA_013399695.1 Formicarius rufipectus
GCGCGCCCCGCCGCGCCCCCGCCCCGCGCCCCCCCGCCGGTGGGTCCTTGCAGAGCATCGAGACCCTCCAGAACAGCAGACCCCGTAACTCCGGCATGTCCTTTCCCTTCCCCAGTGTGAAACAGCAGCAGCGGAGCAGCAGGGACCTCCCTGCCGTGGCGGCACTGAGGCACACAGGAGACATCTGAGCGATGGAGCCGAGGTGTCCGGGCACTCCGTGCCACGTGGAGGTCACAGGATGATGCCAGATCCCCTTTGTGCGCTCCTAGCGTGCCCTATCTGTCACTAACGAGCTCTTGCCATTGTCCAGCATCACCTGGGCAATGCATGTGAGGTCCAGCAGGAGCCTCAAAACAGATCACAGACTGCTTGTGCTGCCTCCCTGTCCTCACAGCAGGCTGGGGATACCCACCAAGGGAAGCAGTTCAGAGGAGCAAGATGGTTTTAGCGAAGGTCATCTTACTGCTGGGATGGTATCTGGCAACCCTAGTTCCTTCCCCTACACCTAGCAGTCCTTATGGTGCACACAGCTAGGAAGTCACTGTTCATCACAGCCAACACCATCCTGGTAGTCTCAGACATGCACAAACCATCCCTATCTCTCAGAGGTCATCTGTTTAATCTGTTTTCCATCTTAAAATAGACTATACAGAAAACTACAGATTTCTCAGCATTCATGGCACTACCATGTCATTCCTATATGTAAATTCTATCAGTCACCACCATTTTCTTTCAGACCACTGGTTAAGATACTGAACAGCCTTGGCCAGAGAAGACGCTGTCCTCATTTTTACCAGGTGTGCTATGCTTTAGTCTAGTTTTCCATGGTTTTACACTGCACATATAATTCTTCTTTGCATTTTAACTCCTCCTATCCCTAAATAGAAAAGCTTTCAACCTGCCATTTGGGATACTTTAAATTAAGACTGCATTCCTAGAAAGGGATTTACCATGGAACTGTCCCAGACCAACTCAGATGCATTCCTACCCACAAGGTGATGGTGCCACCAAGACCTGCCTTTCCACTGGGACGGCAACCCTATCTTTCTCCCATAAAGAGACCATGTCTTCCTATTTTCCTGTGCATCCCAATTCCATCTATCTCCGGTGTTACTGCAAAGCACAACCAAAAATCTATACTTCTTCAATACCCTATTCATTACTGAGGAAAGTGCTAATAGAAGAGGCAGACCACTTGAGAGGCCAATCGATAGGCCTGCCTGGGTTTGATGATAAGTGTCTCGCTGAGCAAAGCGCTCTGTAAAACCCTCAATTACCCTTCCCTCGCCTCTCCCTGACTCCTGACAACCACAGTGGTTAAAGCCTCTTCGGTATCTGCAAGTGGACTGCTGCCTAATAAAAGGCTGCAAAATGCCAGCACATCCCTGAGCCACTTCAGGAGGTCACTACTTAATGCTGAAAAGAAATGCAATGAAGAAAACTGACCCGGCCTCCACTTACTAGTAAAGTAAGGACAGCAAAGGAAAAAAGGAAAAAGTAGGTTTAAAAATCATTAAGAGGAACGGGTAGTGTAAGACCTTTTAGAAGCAGTCTCAGGTGAAGCCTGTGGCCACATTTTTCACAGTAGACAGGCAATTTTTTGAAAGTTACCTAAGAGTCCAGCTTTTCCAAAAATCAGGCTGGAAGTAGTTACTTCAGTACAGGTGTCTGAACTAAACCCTTTCTGGGTGGCCTGGAGATGGCAGGTGGCAAGCCCTGTGCTGCCGTGGGGCACGCTTGGCTTTGGAGCTTTTTCTGTCTGCTGTTGTGACATATCCCTGGGCTGCAGGTGAGGTGATGGGGAAGGAGAGGCAGATGCTCATTTGCAGAGATTATTGAGAGTCAAATGGGATCCAAACAAAAGAGTGAAAACAAGGGAGAAAGAGTGAGCAAACATACTGTCATGAGTAGACAAGGGACAGGAGGCTTCTGCGGGCTGGGGCTCTGCATCCAGCTGGACTCAGCCCTCTTGGCTTCCTGGAAATTCAACAGGGGAATGAGATTTCAGGCTTCCTCGCACCCATCTCCACCCTTTAAACAAATGAGTGTTTACTGAAAGGCAGAAAACTGTTCCAAGTCCCTCTTGTTTCAGGAAACCACTTCTTTACAGACATCTCCTGGTAGAAGCATCTGTCAGTGGAAAGGAGGAGAGGAACAGACCTGAATGCTGCCAAAGTTTTGCAATCCTCCTTTGATGTGTCCCCCACTAAGGCAGAGCTTGCCTGGCTTTCCTGGTGTAAGGGCCCATGGGAGCAGCTCTGGTTTTCTGCTGCCCAGTTCAACTTCTGGCTGACCACCAGCAACTTGGGACAGAGGGAAGGCTTCAGAGAAAGGGTAGGGAGAAACTTGCAACATCAGGCACATTTTTTACCATTTCATTTTGTGGATGATGAGTCATGGTGGAGAAGGGAGCTGAGAAGATGGTTTGGATTTCACTTCTTCCCGGATGCATCTCTGATTACAGCTCTTTGAGACATAACAGAGTTTTGATAGCACTGACCAAAAGGCAGGGTGGAGATGCTTATGGGACTTTATATCTGATTTGCACGTACAATAAACACAGTAGGTTTCTAGACCAGCTTTATCTCCTTCTTAAAGCAACTTACTTTCAGGACCATCTTGCAGACATCTTCAGACATCTCAAGAAACATGGGAATGGAGTTTCTTTCAGCCATGGACATAGATGTGGCCAGAAATAAAGATCCTGCACATCTGTGGATTCTGGGAGAAGGTGGTCTGCTTTTCAAGTGCAGGAGTAGAAGCCCAGGAACTGACCTACCATGGTCAATCCTACCTCCTGCAGTGACAGAGAAGAATAACAGAGATCATGAAAGCTGGTGAGGCATCACCGGGCAACAGCTTGTTTTGCTTACCAAGTGTCAGAGGCCTGATGGAATTACGGAGACAGGGAAGGGAACAGCCCATTGGTGTCATGATTACAGAATAGCCTTAGAAAGTACATGAATATGACTTTTCATGCTACTATTGAACAGAAATGCAGTATTTTACTGTTCTAGGACCTCCAAAGCACCTTATAGAGACAAACAATTGACAACCACCTTCTGAAGAGTTTCTGGAAGGAGACAGAGAGCCTTGTCTGGAGACAGCATCAGACGTGTGAGCCGCCTTTTCTGGTCTGCCTGTAGGAACAATGGCTGGAGGATGTGGGGGAAGGCTCCCTGGCTCTGACTCAGCGTGGGGCCTGGCCTGGAGCACTGAGTCACTCTGTGCCACTGTCAGTGGAGATGACAGGCCACCAGGCACGTCACAAGCAGCAGCCAGTCTCCGGTTCCCATGCTTGCTTGGCCCTGCCAACAATCCATCTCCACAGCTCACAACTGCCTCACAGGCATAGGGCACCTGATGGCACAGAGCCAGGAGCCCTGTGGTTGATCTGGTAGTAGCTCTTATGTGCCATGGCAATCAGAAGAAGGTAGTGAAATTTCATATTATTAAGAAGAGCACTAAATGATCTTTATAAAAAAAATTTCAAGCAAACTGGAAAGTGTGTTGACCAGGTAACAGCTGAAGGGAAGGAGATCTTTTGGGGGGGGCATGTTTCAATGGGATTTTGAAGAGGATCTTTTACAAGAGCTACTATAATTTTTTTCTTTTCTCTCCATTGATGATCCCAGAATGGCAGAATGACTGAGGTTGGAATGGACCTCAATATTGCCTGGTCCAATTCCCCACTCAGGCAGACCAGCTGCCTGGGACTGGGTTTGGCCTAGTATGAAAAGTTACTTTCCAGTCAGTTGGTCCCCAGCATGTGGTGGTGTGTGAGATTATTCCTCTGCAGGGGCAGGACTTTGCATTGCCATTTGCTGAAGCTTCTCTGATAGAGAAGTTCTAAACACCTTCTCACTCGACTATCCCCGAACATGCTGTAAGAGCTTCTTGCACAAAAGGCCTTTCAGATAGATCTGGGACAGGTGAAGATATTTATTCATGAAAAGAAGAAGCTAAGAAGGATGTTCTATGGATAACTGGTCTCACCTTGTGCCTAAGTCCCCATCGTCTCTCTGTGCCTAAGATTCAGTGCTTTGACTGTGCTTTGGCAGCTGCTTACTGCTCTCTAGGTGAGACAATAGTGCCAGGAGAGGAGGTCTTGTGCACAGCCAGTGCGCAGCTATATCCCACTCCTGGCTCCCTGGCAGCTGTGCTGGAAGAGAGCACACTCTTTCTCCAGAGCTTTATTCTCGAGGAGTAAACCAGGGAGCAGGATAGCATTTCAGCCTCGATCTTTGCTGCCTGGCAGCTGCAATTGCCATGCAGACACTCTACGAGTGGATACAGGTGTCTAAGCTAAGGGAGGGACCATGAGGAGGAGACCAGGTGTTCTGCTCATCCAAGGTGTGGCACAACCTGTATTACCCCTGCCCTGGATGATGTCCCTGAGTCCACGGAAGAAAGGTCTGGCACTGGGCAGGGGGATAATGAGGGTGGGATAGTGACCCAAACCAGACAGTGGAGCCACACCAGCTCTGCACCATTTGCTCATTTAAGATGCCCAAAGGTGTCATCTTCCCCAGCAGGGATGCAGTCCAAACAGTGCTGGTTCTGATCAAACAGGGGCTTAATGGAGGCCTTCTCCAGGAACTGTCAGGGCTGAAAAGCAGCCCTGTGTCACAAGGCATGGGGAAAAACAGGCAGCTGTTCCTGCACCCGCCCCATGCTGCTTATCGGCAGTGCAGCGGGAGCATCTCCATTTAGGGATGTTTGCTTTGCCTGACTGTGACAGTGCGATAGGGAACACGGTGAGACAACCAGGCCCCTGCCACTTCCCACTGCTATTGTCAGTGCTATGGACACCGGTGTGCAAAGGCAGATCTGTGCTCCCATCCTAAACTTCTACTGGGTCCAGCCTGTGGCCACGTGCCAACTTTCTCCATGCTTTAAGACACGTCTGCACTGCTTAAATTTGTCCAGTTCACCCCGCCCTAACCTTCATGATGGGGTGTGGGAAAGCCCCATTACCATCTCCTAACTCTTTAACCTCTTTGAAAAGCAGAGAGACTACTGATATTTGACTCAGTCATTTGCAAAACACTGGTGTAATGGGGAGAAGCTGGTCCTGTACATGATGCTGGGATTGCATCCCAGGCTATGCCCCCTCACTTCCCTTGGCTCCCCCTCACCCCATCTTCACCAGTTCCTTGGCCAGTTTCAGGAATAAATGGCTGGCCAATGGCAGGGCAATGGGAAGGCTGATCTGGCTCAGTGTGTGTCATAATAAGAGGTTATCAGGCACACTGATCCCATTCCCATTTCTGAGTGCTGGAGAGCAGGCTGCAGCATTCCATGATCCCTATGGCAGCCTTCTGGAGCCTGTGTACTCCAGGGCATCCTTTAGAACATGGAGGGCTTGCTCGGGATAATCCAAGACTTGGGTCTGGGTGTTGTCATGAAGGGGACTGATTTTCTGCATTTTGGATACCCTTTTGAAGCGCTGAAAGAAGCTTGATGGGGTATTACTTCTTGTGCTGTCCCTTGTCTGCCAGGTAATTTCTGAATTGATGGAGAGCTCTCATTCATGCATGTTCTCCCCTAATGATGCTGTGCTTGTGTCTCTTGGGAGTCAAAAAGTGCCCTGAGCTTTCTTTGAGGTTTCTTTGTTGAGATGCTACTCAGAGTCTCTACAAAATGAAGTCTATCTAGTGTACAGAAAATTACAGTAAGATGGAATACTTGGAGACCTGGAAGGTTGTCAGGTGCAGTTGTGTTCAAGCCAACGGGATGAGCCCTTCAACACCCAAAGCAGTATATTTTCCAGTCTGTTAAAGCTTATGCTGAAGAAAAATTTGGAAAATATGACAATTGAAGGGAAATATCCTTGTTTTCTTATCACAGGAGCCTTTGTTCATCCCAGTTATGCAAAATGTGTGACTTGAAAAGTAGAGATTTGGTTACAGTCCTGAAGAGCATGTAACAGCCAAACCAACTATAGGAAAGTGTTAAAATAACCTTCTGCCATCCTGTTATCAAAAGAGAAAAGAATAAAAAAGGAGATAATCCTTGTTTAAATATCACAGGCAGCAGCTGAGTCAGTGGAAGCTTTAGACTGGAAATGTCAGGGAGGAATTTAGATTTTCAGAGCAGTTGCTGCTCTGCAATTATCATAAGGCACTTACAAGGACCCCTTGTCTCTTGTTACCCTGAACCATGCATCTGCAGGGAGGGGGAGCAGAGAAAAAACACATGGCCCTACTGGGGACAGATAAGGGAAACTGAACACCATCCTACTAAAGGCACAAGGCAAATCCCTTCAGGCTATGGTTGTGCTGCTGCTGTTGTTCAGGTCAGAAGCAGGTAGGGTGAATGGAAACGGGGAGGTGGGGGAAGGCAAACCCACAGGAGAGGCAGGGAAACAATATGAGAAAGAAGAGAAATTCACATCCTGACTCCCCCTAGAAAAGCATTTATTTGCTTCTGGTGAGATTTTGAAGGTAGAAATGAGAAGGGAGACAGAACAATGAAGTTCTGGGGAGTTTTTAGCCTCTTCTCTGTAGTGCTTTTCCTCCTGGACCATCCCACCTTGTTGCCATCTAGCACGTCCCTGATGTAAATTAAATAAGTGAAAGTACTATTAAACCTCCTGATGAAGGCACTACCAGCACCAACAGGGGAAGGGGAGAGGATGAGCACTCAAGCCACGTAATTTCCACCACATTAAGTGATGCAGAGAGATGAATTTTCCTAGCTGTTACATAAAGGCTAGACTTCCTCTGCAGGGATGATGCATTCTCACCTGTCTTTACTCACTGAGGTTTTCAAGACCATAGAGACCTCAGTCCCTCTTAGACTTCAGTCTCTCTAAGGTTTCCAAGATCAGTCTTGGCTGGGTGCAAGGTAGAAGGACCTCAGCCCTGCTGTGCTGGCAGGTGTTGGTAGGGGTCTACCTTGCCTTCCTGGGGCTTCTTGTCTGAGGACAGTAGGTATCCCTGCTTCAGCTCTGTGCTTTGTGGCTATGGATTGCCACAGCCATATTGCCTCCTACACAGCATGTGGGCTGTGCCATCCCCATTAATTTTATCCCTTCCTGTCTCTGTGACTGACAGACAGAATCTTCAGGTGGGGTTAGGACACTTTGAGCAAAGGGGAACAGGGCATCCCCAATACCCATTTGGCTTGCTTACCATCACTAGTGAAAATGTATGCCCTACTACTGACTTGAACTTCTCTTCTTTGCCTCACTTTTGGCTATTGATCTTTTTGTTCTCTTCTCCACTAAGGTCTGAATGGATCTCAGGAATCCTTATGCATAGCAGACAGTCCTACCATTAGGGAGGATAGGAAAAGTAATCTCATAGATCCTGCTTTTCCATTGCATCATCCCAGCAGCTTAATGGAAGATGTACTGAAGTCAGGCATATTGTACCAGTATAGATCCCACACCCTTTTCTTTCTTTGCTTTCCATGGCTGTAAATCAATAAAACATTGTTGATACACCTTGAAGATCCAGAAGAGAAGTACAGGGCTTTGATGAGTCATCCTCTTAAGCCTGCTGAGTGGAATGAACCTTGCCATGGGTGATACATTCACATTCATCCTCTAAAAAGGAGAGAAAAATATTTTCTCATGCTCTTTTCCATGTATTTATTTGCTTGATGACTACCTGTTAGGTATAACAGATGAGATCCCTGGCAGATGGGAATCAGTAGGAAAGCACTGAATTCACTGTGAAATGATGGTGATAATTTCCAGTACAGAACTGGTTGTGTCTCCACAATAAATCTCATCCATTCAATGCTGAATGCAAAATGTCTTCCCATGTATAAACAGAGCAATGAATAAATATTTGTATGAAGTCAATATGGTGACATTTTCATAGGTCTGAGACCCTTTGTGTGACTCCTAATGCTAAAATCACATCAGACCTTTTGTTTGACAGGTGGATGGTTTTAATCTTCTAGTGCCTGAGGAGAGAGGGAACGAGTGGGTAAGAAGTGGACAATTTTCTGTTCACATGGAAGTAGCATTGAGCTGCATTTTGCTGGTCCACCTTGCTGACCTGGAGCTGTTGTTACAGAAGATGATAAAGGGGGTAAGAGGAGGGGAGAGAAGATGTGTCTATACCAAAGAAGTTACACGTTCATTAAAAAGCAATGTGTTGGGAAAACACTCACAAAGCACTGGTGGAAAACCCTTGGCTTCTTCTAGCACCATTTGCTTCCACCGCTAGAGCAGCAGGGGTTGAGTGGCCAGCAAGCTGAAAGGAAAACAACACTCAGGGGAATGGATAAAGAGCAGGTCAAGACCCATCCCAGCTGCACTATGCAGCCTTGCAGTGCAGGTTCTAACAGGCACTGGTGACTGAGAGGTCAAGTCCATTATGGTTACAGCAGCTTTGGCCATGTTAAGATCACACCAACACACACTGAAGTGTTTTCAGTCCTTCTGAAAGGGCAGTGGGAACTTCATTTGGATCCCTCACCAAGGCTTGTCTTTTCTCCTTTCTGATGCCACTGTGAGCTACACAAATTCTGTCTTACTCCATGGCATGGGTGAATGAGCAAGAGGGTGAAACATGCCAGACATCAGGGTCACTAGCAGTGAAGAGACTAAGTTTTCCAAAGCCCACTTTCAAAAATAACTTAATACAGCAGGACTGGGACTTAATCAACATGGCAATAAAATTTCCCTTAACTTTCTCTTTTCATCTACAGCAGGAGTTGGAGGATTGAGGTCACTGCAAACCTCTTAGTGCTGGGACCTCCAAGGGTCTGGGGAAAAATAAGCAGTAGCATGAATCCCTTTTCCTCTTGTATTCAGGAATGCCAAGACCTGATGGACAACCAGACTACAGGTGAGAGGAATGAAAGGAGATGAGAGCCAAATATTTCTATTAATTTCTGCCTCTATTGCCCACTATTAACTGGTTCTTCACAGCTGAAGGTTACAGTGACTACCAGCCTAGCGGCAGAGGCAGGAAATAAAGCAGTGAGTCAAATGATTTGCCCATGGCCATGAGGTGAGCTGTCAGAAAGGCAGTATGTGTTTTCTGTGTTGGTGTTGGCAATAGGATTAGCAGTGCACATTTGATTCTTCCTGTCATAGTCTTTCTGATGGTTTTCAGGCTGTTGTTTACCTGCACAATCTTTTTTTTTTTTTTTTTTCCTGAGGAGAGCAAGTTCACTATCAAACTCAATGTTCAAAAATTATGCGTCAGATCTCCCTATGATAATTATGCTTTTTTGCACAAAGGTGACATTCCCTAATGATCTTGTAAAAGAAATTGCCCACAAGGTGAAATACAATGGGCCAGAGGTGTCAGCAGTTAATTTTACAACACCACAAGATGGCACGTTCCAAGAGATGGTGCATTTTATTCCTGAACCTGCTCCTGACTCTCTGCTTGCTGCCCATATTTCCAAAGAGAAAATTGCTCCTAAGTGCTTCCTCATTGATCTGAGACAAGATGGTTGTTTTGGATTTTGCAGCAGCAGGTGAATCATCAATACAATATTTCTGAATTTTCACTCTCCTGTTCCAGGACCATTTCTTGAAAGAGAGAGGAATTGCTGCTGGTTTCGTTTCTGAAAACTTGGGGCTAAATTCTCAGTTCCTGTGGAAATTCTGTTTCTCCCCTGAAATCTGTTCCCTCTGAAAACCCTCTTCCCCAAACTATACACTATTCTGCTGGAAATCAGGTTTCTTTCCTTCCTCTGAAAAGCTGATTGCTCTGAAAGCTTTCCAGGATTCCATTTTCATTGTTGACCAGTGAGTGGAAACTCAATGGGTTTTGAGGCAAAATTTGAGCAACATGAGTACAAAATTTGTATCTGAATGTGGAGATGAAAACAGGATTGTGAGACTAGCCAGCCTCTTGCTTCAAATCTTGGTGGGGGGCGGGGGAGGGCGGGGTAGGACATTTTGTGGATTATAGGAATATTCTCAGGTTTAGCTAAAGGCTAATCTGGCCTTCTGAAATTGAAATCTCTGACACAGATGTTTGCATTTAGCTGCTGAGGGTATTGGCCTTGATCCTTAAGTCATTGGTTTGCACCTGTGAAACAGATACATCCTGTACACTACATTGTGAAAAATGTACTGGTACGCTGAGGCAAAAAGACACTGGAGAAGGTTGCAAAGCCCTACTCCATCCTCCCTAGGAAAGTGTACGGTTTGCCTTTTTTTTTTTTTTATATATATATAATTCATGATACTTTTGATTTCACCTTGGAAGAACAATTCCTGCACCGGAACTCATCCTGTCATAGTGGTTGCCTCTGCTGTGGAGGGAATGGCAGGACTTTTCTCCTAGAGTGGCACAAAACATCTCACTGCCCTGACTGAAGACCTACCACATCTCTGCTGCTTACAGCCCCCCTTCCCCAGGGCTCATCAATCCTGAGAGTGCGAGCACAGAAGTCTGTCTTTTCTAGATAATAGGAGGCTACAAAGTTAAGAGGGTGGTGAGGATTTTAATTATCTCTTTTTTTTTTCTCCTGCTGCTGCCCCAATGATGTGAAGGCCTGGGGTGTCATTATGGGTTATTAAACTCCTTTGTGGCACTTGGGGATGCTGAATGGGGCTGTGAAGAGAGAAGAGAGAAAAACATGTCTTGATGGAGATGGCTAACCCCCCTATAATTGCTTCAAAATTACAGCAGACTGTAATTATTCATGCTGTGGAGGGGAAGAGGGAGAGAGAATGAGTGGGTATGAGAAACAGCAGTGAGGAGGTCTGGATACCCTACATGGTTGTCAAGCTTGCCTTGGCTGTGAGGGCAGATGGTACCTCACCCTCAATACCAGAATACACTGCCCCCTTCTCCAGGCCTCGGTGGGGCAATCTCACAGTGCAAACCCTGTCCTTGCAGCTCCCTGGGCCACCACAGAGACCCCCACTCTTGCCAAGCTGCAAGCACCTTTGCCACTGATTCACCCTGGGACTTGCATTAGACTTCGGGCCGTTTCATGGACATCTCTTTGATTCCCAGTAAAGAATGGTAATTTGGCAGATGGGAGTTTCCTCTTGGTCCCCATACCTGAGGCACTCAGGAATGGTGATTATTATGAACATTGCTTGAGGATGCACAAACAGACCACATGGAACCAGCCAAAGACACTAATATCTTGGTTTTTTCTCTGCACTGCCAATTACTTCATCCAGTGGCAAGTGAAATAAGCCTCCAGAGGACCAGCAGCACTTTAAACTTTCATGCCATTTCTGGATTCTTTTTGGGTCTGCTTCACCCTTGAGGGAAGCACAGTCAGAGCATCCCGTTTTTTGAGCTTTTCTGTCTGGAGCTACTGTAATGCAGCGGTGTCCAACAGTGTTTGCTGTTTCTTCTTTATGTCAGATTAATCCCTTAAAACACACAGCTGGATACACAAGGCACCCACACATATTCAAGGATGGTCATGTGGTTGGTGTGTGAGAAACAAAGCAGTGATGAAGACCAATCTATCTGTTTATTTCCTTCATAAAGCTTCCTAAAGGCTCCTCTTCCTCATTAGCAAATCTGGTAATTAGTCAAATATAACATGAGACAAGCCTTGCTTGGTTTAACCAAATAGGCTTACACCCCCACAGAAGTCAAGTCTGATACAAGCAGAACTTAAACATGGACCCAAACAGATGCAAATGCATGAAGAGATGGAAATGTCCAAACTGTGGGTGGTGTCCAAAAAGGCAGGACTTTGCCTGGGAAGGACACAGGTGGAAAATATATTGAACAGCTTTGCACTGGAATGTTTGGGAAAAGTAAAGCCTGTCCTTCTGCAGCTCTGCTGATAACTGCTCTGAAAGACATCTGCCTACTGCCCACCCGTCTGCCCAAAAGGAGAACTTGCTGCCACGTGGTTTCTCCCAGCTCACCTCCTCTGTTAGCACCTTCAGGACAGGAGAAACAATCTGATTTTCCACTCTTATCAGAGAGAGAAATTCTTACTATCCCTCATGACAGTCTGGAAGTTTTGCACACAGCAGCATAGAAAGCAGGACTTGGGCTATGTGGACACTCCATGACAGAGGCCTTGTTTCCATACAGTGCATCACCAGATGGGGGTGGCAGATTAGCAGGTCTTAAAGAAGAAAAGAGTTGTATGACTAATTTGTTATCAGTATGAAGACAAGGGATTAAAAATCAAGGAATTTGGAATGAGATAACTAAGTAGAAGAACTGATGAGCTTGAGTAAAGTACTGGATTTCACAAGGATAGAAACAATATGTAATGAGACAAAAGGAAGCAGAAAATATATTAAAAGAAATTCCATCTATTCATAGGGTAATATTGAAAAATTGTCTGATGTTATTATCACATTTTAAAGCCTCTGTTTGTCAGAAGAGCTTTCATATGTGATCTCTGAATATGTCACAGCCTGCAGGAAGGCTGAGTGGCTTGTTCTGTTCACATATTTATTATTTTAAAATTTTCCCAATTCTTTACATGAACTGGCATTTTAGGACTATCTTTTCAGCAAATTGATTACAATTTGGATAAGTGGAACTTGCTTTGATGGTGGATTTTTGGTTTATCATCACTGGCAAATACTGCTCTACAGAGACCTTTAAACTAAGTCAGTTACAAAAAATAATAGGTCTAGCAAAAGGATTTCCCTTTCTGATTTCAAGGTAAGAAAAGAGCATGAAGGAAAAGAGGTTAAATTAACCAAATAATTTGAATTTTGTCTTTGTTCTAAAATTGAACTGAAAACCTCAAACAAAAAACGCTCAAATTCTATGGATTACGTGCAGTTTTAAAGGTAGTGCAAGCCAGAATAATTAATTGAAAATGTAAACTGTTTTTGATAAATATATGCAAATGCAACTCACGTAACTCTCCCACCCAAATCCTTTTTTCCTTCCCAAACTAAATCCCGGTGAAGTTGGCCTAGTCTTGGCAAGGCCCTTCACTGACAGTGCTCACATTTTAACAGTGGGATCACACTAGCAAAGTTGCTGAATAGTTTTAAATAAACATTTCTGGAGTATTAATCCTAACTACAGTTTTCCACTCTTAATACCTTTGCAGTTTCATCCTAGACTGTCTAACACCACCACTGCAGGCCATGGCCAGGAAACTTATTTGGCAAAGCAAACAAAGGAAATGTCTGCAAGAGCCATCTCCTTTGCTTTCTTTATGTGTTAACTTTACTGGCATTAATGGAGTGACAGAATCCCAACTGAGGTCTCTTCACTGATGCCTGAGAGATACATAAGCACTTTTTTTAGTGACCTCTTTTGGAACAAATTCTTCTTCCTGCCAGTCTTAATATATTATCTTCAGATGACCAATAGGATCTCAGTTTACTTTTAATTCATATGTCTCCAGAAGAGTTCAACTTCCTACATACTCAGGAGCACTAATACCAAGATTCAGTGGATTCAGTGTCCCTAAGGCAAGACAGTGATGAAACCTAGGATAGATACCTGCTTGTTTGAAGGAGCTGTTTCTGACCATCCACTCACTTACTGCCTATCTTTAATTCCCTCAATATCAGAAAAGGTATCGAAGATAAACTAAAAAGCTCATGAAAAAAAAAATCCAAGAATTTTTTCTCTTGGTTTCTGGAGGGGGACTAGATCTCTTCTGGGGTAAAAATCTTGGTGAATTGCTGTGATTCACTTCTGTGGGATTGTCTAGGATAAGCATCACTTTTCACACTGTGGCTGTGATTGGGATAAAGCAGAAATATTCCAGCATGGGAATGAGAATCATACTACTTGAAAGGACTGTCTACTAGATTTCTGAGAAAGCCTTTCTTCAAAATAGTCAGGACAGAATGTGGAAACATGAGAGAGCATGGGTGGCAACCTGCATGAGATCCTAATCTAAGGTTTTATGGAAAGATTAACTTCAGGAGGAGCTAGGCTGTGTTTAAAATTATTGCTGACCTACAGTTATCCACAAAACCATTTATTCCCTTTAATCAGGATGCAATCAAACTCTCAGCAGGTCAGGTAGCCTGGCTGTCAAAGACAACTGTCACTCCTAAGGTGACAGCGGTCTCTCAATGGCAGCATGAAGTAATGATGAAGGTCTTCTGTGCACCTGCTGGAAAAAAAATGGTCTCTAAAGGGCTGTGTAAAGGTGCAGTGGCTGCAAGCACGATCAGACACCTGGGTAAGGCAGCAACATGGGACTGAGTGCCAGTATCTCAGAGCTGTGTTGCCCAAACCTGTCCAGCTACCATGGTTCACCTCAGCAAACATCACAAAAATAAATCAGCCATAGGATTGTGATAATTTTCATCCACCAGTAAAAGGGTGCCCAAGGCCACTCCAGCAGCTAGAAGGTGACTGAACTTGCAATGCTACTCCTTGACCAGGTGTTGGGCAGTGGAGTGTCTCAAGACCTGCCCTCAAAATGTTTTCCAAGAAGATTCTGCAACACCAGACAGCATTACCCTCCATCAGTTTGGTGGGGTTTTGTCTTGTGTTTTGAGCATCCAGAGTTTACCAGGGAGCAAAAGGACAGTTTAGGAGACTCAGAGGGGATTAGGGATGAAATTAACGCAAAAACAAGGGCTGGTCTCAGTGTGTGAGGTGATACCTTGTGGGAGGATGCAGAAGATGGGGAGAAAGAAGCCCTGATGGCTACTTAACTCCTTCCTCTGGTTCCCACTGAACCAAACAGCAGAGCATCCTCAGCACCCACAGTAAGATGCTTCACATGACTTCAAATCAGTTTTGGCTCACTGCTGCATCGATGTCTTGCTGCTGCCAACTGCTTTCTTCAGCTTCAAGTTCTACCATCCGGCTTCCCAAGCTGCCTTTGTGGGACTGGCAGTGTTGGTCATGCAGCCTCCTCCCTGGTGTGTGCAAGGGATGGCAAATAACAAGAACTTTGCACCTCAAGGAGGTCAGTGAGTTTTTGACCCACCAGGGCTTTTAGCATTGCAAAAATCATTGGCATGCTGGCATGAGCTCAGCTGCCCTGACACGTGAAGGATGAGGTATCAACCCTAACCAGATGTCAATGCTGTGGTCAGCAAGACTGGGGGTGAGCTCTCTGGCAGTCAGCTGATGAAACACCACCAGCTCCTCTGCCACAGGGATTTGTGCCAGTCACTGGCCCGTCACCCGGATGGTGGTGGCTCACATAAAACATGGCCGTGCATTCCCACAAGGCTTGTTTGGTTGGGACAGCTGCTGCAAATCCAACAGGAGAAAAATCTCAATTTTACTTGCAGAAGAGGAGTGTCCCAGGATGGGTCCTGAGCTGTCAGAGCCCCTGATTTCTTGGGAATTTAGCCTGTTATGAATTACTTACAAGAGGAGCAGAGCCCTTGGGAAAGCAGGACTGTGAGGGGTTTTCCAGGTTATTTCCTCTAAAAGCCTTTTTCGTCTTGAAAGACTAAGATTCAGCTGTCCTGCTGTCAGAGTTGCATGGCCAAATCAAGATCTGAGGTGCTGGGGGAGCTCTGAAATGCACAGCATTGTCTGAAGCTGGGCATTAGGAAGTGCATACGTGAGAACAGCATCCAGTCCTGCAGTTGCCTTGGGGGAATCAGTGTTATTTTCCTATTACTTTACTGCCTCGATGACAAGGCAAACAAGGGGAAAAAAGGGCTGGAGAAGGCTGAATCTCTCTTTTATTTCATCCTTTCACAGATGAAAATCGTTTTATGAAACTCCCAGGCTGGGGAAGAAAATGTATGGAACTGAAACATGTAATGAGAATGAACTCCATCCAGAAACGGGAGCGAGGGGTAAATTAGAGATCTTTTGGATGCAGGCAAACAGGTAGGGGGCTGTCTGGTCTATGAAGGCAGGGTGTCTGCAATCTTTGTAGCGATTAGATTTAATGGGACAGACACGTTTCTCTCCTTCACATCCCCTCCTCCTCTCAGCCTGAGGGGGAGAAAGGAGGGAGGTGGTGATGGGGAGGTGGCAGGGGAAGAGAAGATTTGAAAGAGTCTTTGACGTCAGCCCTGCCCTATAAAAAGCTAGCAAGGAGCTGGAAAGCAGACAGCAGAGCTCGTGGAAGAGCAAAGATGCCAACCCCCAACATCTCCACCTCTGCAGCCAAAGGTTTCCGCAGGGCGGTGTCAGAGCTGGACTCCAAGCAAGCTGAGGCCATCATGGTAAGACCACTCTACCCCACTTCTTTCCCTCCTTCTCCAAAAACCACAGCGCCTCCCAAAGCTATAGGTAGAGGCAGGCAGGGATAGATGGACCAACAATGCCTTTGTAGGAGTTCCCCAACATGGGCACCTCCAGGCTCTAGGCTGGCAAAGAAAAATTACTCAAACAGTTCTCTTTATATTGGTACACATGAAATTCAAACATTTAGGGGGGTGAAAACTTCAACTAATGTAAACCCCACCACCTCAGCCAAGAGTAAGGTGAATAACCAACAGACCTAAGGCAAGAATAGCAAGAAATCCCCAGTGTGAAAGACAATTTGAAAGTCTTAATGATCTCCTGTTTTCAAGATGTTATACTGCAGAGATTTCACCTGCTCTAGCATAATAAAAACTGGGGTTGTTATTTCAGACAGCACACAAAGTACAGGCAGTTTAAATAGTTTGTTCATTGCTGCTGTGTCCACAGTTTATCTCCCAGAACATCCTTCCCCTATTTCTGTTCCCAGTCCTCCCTGATGTGTCTTAGCCATATGTTTAGCCTGGGGAATGCTTCTGCACTCACCAGATCCGAATGTGTCAGGGAAAGAAGAGGAAACTTCCCACTGGACTGTCAAGTGATTTTAGAAATCCAAGTCTGGCTGACCCATTAGATTGTCTGTAGGGGAAGGGAGATTTCAACTACTAGCCCCAAAGCCTTGTTAGGCAGGATAAGCCTGAAGACTCCCAGCAAGGGACAGTCCTGTGGGTCTGAGATGTGTGCAGACCGCAGGCGACACTGCGGGAGCCAGAGCAGCCAGTGGAGATGGGTGCACCAGGAGTGGACCTCCTGGGGATGCTTGGCAGGAGGAAACTCAAGTATAGAGATGGGTTAGGTAGCAGAGGTGTTTGGCAGATACCTGCAGCATGAGTCCAGCAGGTCAGTAATAGAGCTCCCCATTTCCCTCCCCTATTCTTGCTGCCTTTTCACCCACCCTTTTCTTAATCCTGTGTGATGCTGCTAAAACCAGACACAAATCACATTGACAGAAAGGCATTTTGGAGAGTGGAGTTTGCTGGGAAGGAAGGGACACGTTCAGGAAACGAGGAGATAAAGTTACTTTCTCTAATAAATGGAAATCAGGGAAGGCTTCCCTCTAACAATTGTTTTCATTCCAGCAAAATAATGAACACAAGCGGTTCTTTAAAACCTGGTATTTTTCAGGCAGCTTGTAAAATCAGTAATTGAAATGCTTGTTGCTGTCTGGAGAAAGGAAGAGTGTTTGGTTATTACATCCTCTGGGGTGCTGCTCCATGTTTTATGGGAAATGGGCCACTGTACAAAGGGGCCAGAGGAATTCAGGTTCAACAGATGGGCTGAGAAGAGTGTGGCAACCTGCTTGGAGTGAGCAGCTACACCAGCCTGGGTGGTACATAAAACTTCAGCTTGTGTTTGTGTGCTTTCTTTGAATGGAAATTTTCAGACAAAAAAAGCCCCAAACTAAAATTAAAATTTTGCCCTGTGAGGATCATATTGAGAGTGGGATGCATGAAAAGCTTTACCCTTTGCTCTCACCTAGGACAGATCTCCACAACTCTGTCACTTATTTTGCTGGCTTCCACCAGGCAAGAGGCATGACTCTGCATTTGTGTGTCCCCAGCCCTCGGGTTGTCAATATGACTATGGATGATCATCCCTTTAGGAATTACTACTACTACTAGAAAGACACAGCCCTTGCCCATCATCACATCATCTCCAGCAGGTCTGAGGTGTTCCCTTGCCTTTTATCCCCAGGGGCTAGCACTGTGCTCCCAGGGAAACTGCAAACTGCCGAGGGGAAAAATAGACCTTTGCAATCCTACAGCTCATCTACACCAGCAGGTATTTTATGTGTCAGCTGGGCCAGTCAAACATCAAACTCACACTGTGGAAAAATCTTTTGTTATGTATTAGGTGTTTTTTTTGCTGCTAGTCGGTTTTGCAAGAGACCCTGGGACTGGAGCTGGAGCTGGGTTTGGTTACAGAGTACACAAACAGAGCTAGGCAGGAGACAGCCTTTGGAGCCAAACCTTCAGGAAAGAGCACCCAGGGAAGCAGGGGTGGGGTGTTACTGTCCCCGTGTTTATTGGAGGGAAATAGTCTTTACAATCCTTCCTGCTTGCTGCAAATAATGAGCCAGAGGACAAAAAACAAAACAAAGTAACCCAGAACATAGTGTTTTAATTACCCTACTCATGCTGGGCACTCTGAGTTTCAGCAAATTCAAAGAAGGAAAACTGAAGAAACACAAACTGACCCTTCGGAAGAGGCGAGTGACCATATCAGACTCAGGCCCTGATTAGGCAAATAAATGCTTTGCAAAATCAAATTACAGTTCTCACTGTACCCAGATACGCACTCAGGGAGCTAGTCTGCAAGGCAAATTGGAAATACCATATAATGGCACCTTTGGAAGAAAGGAAGCCATTTATCATGAGATCAGTTTGGCTATTACATATGCCATATTCCTAATTTCCAGCAAAGGGACATAATACCGCAATAAGCATAAATGTGAGGAGCAGAGGAGAGGAAGGTGAGATGGGGAATGTGCAGTCAGATAGCTGACAGAGGAGGCAGCAGGTAGGTAGACCCCTCCCAGCCCTCTTCTCCCAAGCAAAATTCAGCCTTTTTCTGGTGCTTTTTGGTTCTGTTTGTTTAATTTAGCCACCTAAAACATGTCACCGTGGAGCTAAGGAACTTACAGAACTCCTCGACAGGGTCCAAAGTCTCCCACCCCTTCCTGCCAGGGGCCACACAGTCTCTGCACATGTGTCTTGACTGGTTGAGGCTGCCTCTCCTTGTGCAGCTTTCCAGTAACACCGGAAAGTTGGATTTTAACCTGATTTAAAGCCTAGATGTGGGGGTATAATTTCCCTCCTCTCCCCTTCTCCACCTCAGAAATGAAATCCTGCTGCACCTCTGTGCCTCAGGACACAGTGTGTCAAAGCATCCTTAGACAACAGCACTGCCTGGCTTGGGGTCGCTGTGGAAACCATTTTCTGTGCCTGGCACGGGGCTGTTTGCCCTGCTTATTGCAGGCACTTTAAGGTAAGCAGTGGCTTAGCTTTAAACACTCTTGTGATGCAAATCACACATTTAAGGCTGAGCACATGCTCACTAGATATTAAAAGTTATGGTTGAGGTCACGTGTTAGATGTCTGCTCTCTTTGGGTATGAATACCAACAATTTAGACAAGCAGCAATAAATGCTTTTTTGTTAGAAGGTGATTTTCCATGCCATAAGGAATAAAGGGTGGATCAGCAAACATAATGTCACAGGGGTAACTTTACTAAAAAAGGACCAGATAGAAGTGCATCGGCTGGTGCCTCGATGTGCTGCATTTTAGAGGCTGTATTTAAAATGTTAGCTTTACAGCACTGGAGCATCCAAGAGGATTTTCACAGGAAACATTAGTTACTGATAGTGGGCTTTGACAATGATGAGAAAATGATCTTAGTAGTCAGTCAGACTGTCTTTTTGAAAGAAAAACACTTTCTAAATTTTCACCAGGTAGGGAAAGCACTGCTTGGTTAGTACCTTTCTCTTTTCTGAATATACTCTACATAATCAGATGTAAAACTGCAGCCAGTCCCACTCTGTGTCCTTCAGTGCTTATCCAGGTTTATTTTAGCAAGTTCTGAGGGCTTGTCATCTGGTTTGGGTATTGAACACGAAAAATTGGAACCAGCTGAGCTGCCTCTAAATGGAAAACTGGTTGGAAAAAGACAAAGAACATGTAAGTTAGTATATGAGCTATTTGTATAACAAAAGAACAGTGGTGATTGAAAGAATTTGCAGTTCACTATAAATATAAATGAGTGACCTAACATGACCTCAGACACAGAGTTTTAGCATTTTAGGTTCAATTCCAAGTACCAGAAATCTGCAGGAGTTTGTTGGGACAACAGCAATCTATAGTTGAGTAGGAGGAATTTATTTTCTGTTGTATGGATGTAATCCCAATTACACTTCCATGGGCAAGCATCCACTTAATGTCAAAAGAAAACGTCATATTGGACCCTGGGAGCGGTTTAGCTAAGCTGTCCTGCTAATACACCAGCAAACAGTTCATGCTTCCTGGCCAGGCCACAGCCATGGGCTTCAGCTGTCCCTCACAAAGTACCTTTCCACAGATTACTTCAGGTTTGTCTAATGCCCCTCCCTTTGAGTTCATCAGACACTTGAAAAATGCGAAGGATTGTTTCTGATTTTTGTTTTTTTGAAGGATATTGAAAACCACTGCTAGGGAAGGAGAAGGGACAATCCCACTCTCCAGTCGTGCTAAAAAGGTATTTTATATAGATTTTTGCCTAGAGCTCCACACTCCTGAAAGTTCAATTCTGAAACCTCAGTCCTAATCACCAGATCTTCCTCTACAAAGTCAGGCAAGTTCGTTCAAATTTTCCCTGCTTCCTCCATTGAGACTTACCAGTCACATTTCATCCAGCTACTGGAGATGTCTCTGATCTCCCATTCTGTTCTGCCTTCAGTCTCCACGGTTCATTGGGAGACGTCAAAGTCTCATTGAAGATGCCAGGAAGGAAAGAGAAGCTGCAGCTGCAGCTACTGATGCTGCAGAGTCCACAGAGACCATCGTGTTTGAGGAGAAAGACGGGAGAGCCATGCTGAACCTTTTTTTCATGCTCAAGGGAGCTAAGACTTCACCTCTGTCCCGTGTACTTAAGGTATTTGAGGTGAGTGCCTAACCTGTTGCATGCTACTCAAGGAAGACACTTCAGGTTTCTTGACCATTCTGTGAGAAGCATCAGTTAAGCCTAATAAAGCAGAATCAGACTAGGTTTGCCTACTGCAGATGATTAGTCTGATGCCCCCACAGTCATGCTTTGCTCATGTCCCAATGTGTCTTTACTTGCTATCACTAAGAATGAGGCATACCTGTCTCACCGTGCTGTTCAACTCTGGGCCTAATTTTGCTTAATTATTGGATCCAACCACACAGTTGCACACCTCCAGCCCACACCCTTGTGGCTTATAGCAGACTCTGACATCCCCCTCCCCTGCTCAGCAGTTCAACTTCATGTACAGGGCTCTGATCTCACATTCAAAGCAAGCTGTGTACCCTGCCTGTCTACAGACCAAATTCACCTTACTTGATAACCAAGGCTTTGGCAGTCTCTGAATGGCATTGACACACTGGTCCTTGGTCAAATAGTTACAGTGACAACTTCACCCTAGGTGTAAAACTGGTATCTTGAGTTCAAAATTACCTCACTACTTCAAGGATTAATTTCATTCAAATGTTAAAGGTTATGTTGGATACCCCCAAAGAGATGTGTCCTGTATATGCCATTAATACCAAGGAAAACCACTAACTGAGCTTCCCCCCTCCCAGTCAGCAATATAATGTTGCATTATATAGGAACTCGGTACCATCAATGGAAAGACTGGTGGCTTTTTCTTTTGAAACAGTTGCTGCCTATTTAATGAGTAATCAAAGCATGACAGCTTGCATTTATGTAGTGCATTTTCATCCAGAATGATTCAAAAGTATATTGCAAACTGAGGTTCTGAGATATGTTTTATCTCTGGTAGTTTAACTTCATTGCCTTCAGCAGTGAAAGGAGAGGACAGTTTGTTCCTATTACTCAGTTATGGGGCTTGTAAGGGGCCTCTGGAAGTCTTTAGTCCAACGTCCTGCTCAGAGGAGTTCCAGTCACAACAGGTTGATTGGGGCTTTATACAAAGTAGGGTGAACTCACTACTTAACAGCTGTAAACACACAAAAAGTATACTTGTCCTTTGAAGGATAAGTATTTCACTGAAACTGTAGGGCATTCTACTTATTCATTACCCATGTAGTATTACTTCTGATACTCTTATTTAAAATGTTGAAGATCTTCAGCAATTACAAAATATCTTGCATCTCCTCTAAGAACTCTGTTGCAAGAAAAACTGGGGTTTGGGAAATACATGGTTCTTGTCTGAAGACTGAAAGAATCTCCATGAAAAACTTTACAGAGAGAACCCTTGGTGTTGCCATGCTTGGGGTCACCTTCTCAAAAGTGCACATATGCCCAGACAAAGCATGAAAAATCTGCCAGTGTAACATTCAACAGGGTGCTCAGTGGGTATGAAACTTAGATGTGTAGGCTCTTGTACTTGGTACATTTTATGTAGCAGTGCATTTAAACTTTGTAATTTAAATAATATCAAAGCATCAAGTGAGAAGCTGGAGCAGCTTATGTTCAAATATTGTTTGTTTCTTCCTGGAGCAAAAAAGCTCTTTGAGCTTGTCACAGAGAGAGCTTTAAATATAATAAAAAGACAAGCATGTCAAGCCCTAACAGCGAAAGATTCATTTCCCAGATCCCTCTGGCAATGCAGGTACAAGATATGAAAGCAGACGGACATAATGACATTTGCCTCATCATGAACCAGGCTGCAGGGAAGCTGGTTTCACTCTTCTGTATGTGTTACATGCAGCTGAAGCATAGGTAATGCAATCACAGCTGTCAGATTAATGCAAAGGTATCGATCGTTGAGGGGACAATGTAATAGTGAAGTTGGTAGGTACATTAAAAAACACAGTCCTAAATTTAATTTACCTGTGGCATTGCATATGTTCCTTTTCATCTTTTTGCCTCTGATTAACAAAAGAAATGATGTCCTTTCCTTTATCAATGGTTTTGCAGGGACTTGGGCAAGGTTGGGTCATTGCCCAGAGACTTGGGCTTGTACTGCCAGTTTTCGTTGAGCTAAAGAAAATATCCACGAATCTACCAGGGTCCTTTGGAAGACTACATACTCCATTTTTCCCCCTTCTTATTCCATGGGGGAGATCAGTTCCGATAACGAGCCCAAAAGACATAATTTCTGACAGTGAACCCCGACAGTGAGCTGCTGCCGGCGGGTCATGCCGTCCCCGCCGTTCAGCACCACGGCCAGCGCCGCGCCGCCGGCCGCGCCTGGCAGCCCCTTCGCCCCCCACCACACCCCTCCAAACCCCACCCTGGACTGGGGTGGGAGGTGAACGGAAATTGGGTCATGAGAAGTGAGACTTTGCCACACCAACGTTCTCTCTTGATACGGTCTTCTTTGCCACTGTGGAAGTCTTCTGTTTGTAGCTATTGACCAGTCCAAATGGCTGCCTGTGCAGGAGGAAAAACTGTGGAATTAATGTCTAAGTTTGTTTGCACGGGAGGGAGTGGGAGGGTGCACAAAGAAAAAAATAGGAAATCCATCTCCTACTGGATTTATTAAGACTGGAAAAGAGAAGTCTTTGAGGTAACATAATTGTGGCCTTCCAATATCTGAAGGGGGCATACAAGAAAGATGGAGGGGGACTATTTACAAGAAAATGTAGTATCAGCATAAGGATGAATGTCTTCAAACTTATAGGGAGTGGGTTTGGATTAGATATTTGGAAAAAAATTTATTTTGAGGGTACTGAGGCACTGGAACAGACTGCCCAGAGATGTTGTGAATCCTCCATCCCTGGGAGTATTAAAGGTTGGGTTGGATGGATCTCTGAGTAACCTGGTCTAGTGAAAGTTGTCCCTGCCCTTGGCAGGAGGTTTCAAACTAGTTGATCTTTAAGATTCCTTACAACTCTAACCAGTCTATGATTCTATGTATGCATATGGGCATCTTTGGGTAGCACCTGCAGGTGTCTCAAGTGTTTCTTGATGTTTTGTTCTTCCTTTCCATGTCCTAAAAGACATTTGAAGCTAAAATTCACCATTTGGAGACCAGACTTAGCCGAAAGCCCCGTGAAGGGACCGCTGAACTGGAATACTTTGTGCGCTGTGAAGTCCATAGCTCTGACCTCAACACTTTCATTAGCTCCCTCAAGAGGGTAGCAGAAGATGTGAGGACCACTAAGGAAGACAAATGTAAGGAATTTATAACTTGACGCACTTGTGCAGACAGGCTGAGCTCTCCCTGTAGAAACAGGGTGGAGACTTTGTTGTCCCCAGTAAAGGTAAAGGGCTGCTGTATGCTGAGTTTCAGTAAGCCAGAAAAGACTGCCTCTGGGACACCTGAATCCTGAAAACCACTTCCCTCCTTGTCCATTTCTCAACAGACTCCACTGTTCATGTCCCATTCTTCTGGTAACAGATTGAAAAAATAGAAACAAGAGACTGAATTTCATGCTTTGTTCACCCTTCTGCTGAACTCCATATCCCTACTCCAGTGTTTTATATTATAAATGCAAAGTAGTTTCCTACCTATGTGTCAGGAACTCTGTACATATCCAGCACTAATCTACAAGACACTTCCCATACCATCCTATTCTGAGGACAGGGTGATTCTTATTGTAAAACGTTCCTACAGATTCCTAGAGATGTACGACCAGTAGGATCTCTGGTGCTGTTTTTATTGTGAAGTCTAGAATGTCTCAGTAAAATCTTTCTTCATTTTTGCCAAAAAGTACTCTGCTGAGAAATGGGCAGGGAAGTAATGAGTTACAGATCATGACATTAGACATGACTCTAGGACAATAGCATTTAGATTGTGGAACAAATCTAAAACAAATCCAAAAGACACAGCTGTGCCATGTGCTGTGTGTTGTGTGTGCGCATTTCATACACCAGATCAGATGTATCTTACTCAGCCTCACAACCCCTTCTCATTATGGGATGCTGCATCTTAACTCCCACAGGCAGACTGTCACTTTCTCTCTCCTCACAGTTCACTGGTTTCCCAGAAAA
Organism: Formicarius rufipectus; assembly: GCA_013399695.1. Taxonomy (NCBI): domain Eukaryota; kingdom Metazoa; phylum Chordata; class Aves; order Passeriformes; family Formicariidae; genus Formicarius; species Formicarius rufipectus. The sequence continues at coordinate 2,222,931 of VXAU01003998.1, forward strand.
ATCTGTGAATTGGACAAGTGCCACCATTTGGTAACCAAGTTTGACCCTGACTTGGATCTGGATCATCCGGTGAGTTAGTCTGTGTGGGGCACCCTCACATTGAACTCCTGAGCTGTCCCACAAAAGCAGGGGTTGGAGAACACCTGTTAGTGTAGCTGATCAGGCAACTGTAGTGTGATTGCCACCTTGAGAGAAGTTTCTCTAATCAGTGCTGAACTTCCTTGGGTGAGAAATTTTAGTAACTGATTAAAAATCCTGTCTCTGTTCCTTTTTGTCATCACAGGGCTACTCTGACCAAGTATATCGCCAGAGAAGGAAATCAATAGCAGAGATTGCTTTTCACTATAAGCAGTAAGTCCTTTCCTAACATTCATGCTGGAATAATGAACCTGTCAATGAACCTGTGGGGAAGTCATTGTGCTACATGTATGACACTTCTCTTATGTTTTGCCTCCCCACTCAACCTTTGCAGTTCATTTTGCGTTTCTCTTCTCTCTATGCATTCCAGTCTCTTTTTAATTAAAAAAATATGCTCCAATTAATTAATACATTGCTTAAGATATAATAAGAATAAACCTTCTGCATAAAAAAGCCACATCCACCAGACCTCAAACTTAATTTTGAAATGTAGCATCTCTTTTAGAATGGTATCTAGTTTTGACTTCAGTATTTCAAGTACTGGAAAAGCTACTACATGCCCAGAAAATCTGTTCCAATAGTTCATTATTCTGGCTGTGAAAAAATGTGGGGTTTATTTCTAAGCTGAACCTCAATAGTTTTAGCTTCTACCCAGTGGATCATACATACTTCTCATCTGCTAGATAAAACACTGCTATCAGATGTTTTTTGCTATGAGGGTATTTACAGACTAAATGGTTCACCTCCTAAGTCTGTCTGATAAATTAAATAGATTCCAGTAACGTTCTCATCAGTGTCTTAAATAGATTTACAACTATGTCTTCTACTGCTACTTAATACTTCTATTCTGATATATGCAGAGATAGCACTCAGCCTGTTCACTACAACATCAAATAGAGCTCTAATATTCAGTTAGGTTTGTAAGATATTCCCTAGGTCCTGTTCAGTGATAGTGCCTTACACGGTAGTGTTCTCTCTCTGGGCAAGACTTCAAATGTAGATGAGCGGTGCTCACTGTAGTGAGCTGTGTTGAAAGCAGACTACAGAAATTATATGGGTCACCATCTTGAGCTACCCCTGCAACTGGTGTGATCCCAGCATGGTTTTTTGCTGTTAGGTTTCACGTTCTTTGGTGATTGGAAGCCCAGAATATGGACACTGAAGCTTTTATCCTGTATGAATACTAAATTCACAGAAAGTCACTGTGCCAGCAAAAGACTCCCAATGACACAGGAATAAATACTGTCTTAAGATGATACATCAATTTATGATGTCTTCTCTTATATCTCATCTGCAGTTTAGTATTTATGAGCCACTGTGTAGCATCTTCTCAGGCTGTTAATGGAAAAGGAACTATGCTTTTACATGGTAATATATGAATATGTCACTTGTTCAAATACAGAACAGAAATATTTAGGAAATATAATTGCTAGTATGATGAAAAAAAGCAAAACTGTCAGTCTTCTTTAGTGTCCACTTACATCAATGTTGGGATTTTTCATTCTTGACATCCTTAATCTTACTGCCAATATATTTTTCTTCAGTTCAAATGCATTTAGCTTTCCTTATTAGCTGTTTCTATTTCCCAGTCAATGGTTCATTCTTGGAGACATCAGCTACCCGAAATTTGGGCACATTAAATTAATTTATTTTCACGCAAAGTTTCAATCTTTTTTTTCCTGGTAAATGTTATGCCTGCTAAACTCTTGCTCATCCCTTGATCATTTATAATCCCTTACTAGCACTTTTCTTCATGTCTATGTACTTGTTGCACATGTACAAATGACCCAGTACTAGGGCTTTGTCTTTTCTGTCACCCCCTTGTTTGGTTTAAAGAAGATTGATGAACATCATGCAGAGCTTCTCCAAAGTGCTTCCTTCCCAAAGGGAAGAGGAGTCTGGCTTGTGCTCTGGTCAGTAACAGTGCATTTGCCTTGCAGTGGGGACCCAATCCCTCATGTGGAGTACACAGCGGAGGAGATCGCTACCTGGTGAGTGCTGATTTAATCAGTGACATTTATTGGCTTCACCACCGGAAGCTGGGAATAAAAACCCAAGCAGTTAGGTGTGGCCTCTTGAAAATGTGTCAGGAGTGCAGACATCCTACTTAATGGCTTGTTATGAAAGCCAGTAACACGTTGCACTACATTTTATAGTAGGGTTGCATCCGGGAGAGCAGGACACCTCCAAAACAGTGATGGTCTGTCTCTGCCTTTCTTTGTGCTGCATCAACAGCACTTTCACACTGCAGCACCCAGGAGTTTCCTCCAAAGGAGCCTCCCCAGAGGGTGAGGTAGATAATTTGGAGTCCCACTTCTCAAAGGTTCCTGACTTAGTAGAAGCCTCCAAAGAACAGTTGTCATAGCTGCAGAAAGAAGTAAGAGGCCAGCGGTGAGTATCTAAGTCGTACCTCACTGGCCTTGCTTAGGAAAACACTTCCTTTGAACAGATTTTTTCCAAGAGTGTTTCTGCAGGAGTGTTTCTGAAAACAAGGCCAAATCAAATGAGCTGAGTACACATGCTTTTCAACAAGGTCATCTCCTCTATTGACTGTCTTCACAGTGCAACTTCAGCAGTTAACCTACTGGGAATATTTTAATTCCAGTTAATACCTTTTTTACAATCTTCTGACCTTCAAGTCAGAAATAGGTCTGTGCAGATACAACTGCTGCCTTTGCAGGCTCATTTGAATGTGTGCCTATATGTTTACATATCTCTATCAATGTACATAGACATAGACTTAATGGTGGAGAAAGGTGAAAAGACCAGGGGCCTGGGTCCCTGATGGTGCATAGCCATGCGACAGGACTAGAGGACTAGACACATCAAGCCACTGAATGTCTGCCATCTCTTGTCCTGAAGGAAGGAGGTGTACAGCACACTGAAGAGCTTGTACCCCACCCATGCCTGCAAGGAGTACCTTGAAGCTTTCAGTCTACTGGAGAAATTCTGTGGCTACAATGAGAACAACATCCCTCAGCTGGAGGAGGTTTCCCGCTTCCTGAAAGGTGGGTACAAACCTGGGGCACCAGGTTCAGGGTCTTCTGGGACTCCAGCATGGTGGTGGCAGCTACAGATGGAAAGCCTGAATGTAAAGGAGAAGTGTGTGAGGTCAGATTTTGGAGGAGAGCTGGTGGGTTGTGCATTGCCCACAGAGGTAGAAACGAAGTGGTGGGGACTGTAGCTAAACACAGTAGGCTGAAACTGAAGGTCCAGCCCATAGTCAAATGATCCCACTGAGCACATAAAGAGCAGAAGTTGTTCCCTAGTAGGAGCAAACAAATTAGGTTTGGCAGAAAAGAAGCCCTTTAATTTTCAGAGATGGCAACATGAGACATCAGCTCAGCCTGTGGGCCATGCACCTCACAGAGGTGGTGTGTGGTGTTTCAGAGAGGACTGGCTTCCAGCTCCGGCCAGTGGCTGGCTTGCTGTCAGCACGGGACTTCCTCGCCAGCCTGGCCTTCCGTGTCTTCCAGTGCACGCAGTACATCCGCCACGCGTCCTCACCCATGCACTCCCCCGAGCCGTGAGTACTGCCGGGCCCCAGTGGCCTCCCCTGTCTGGATGTCTCACCTGGCCAGTAATTAAATTTACTTCCCCATGGACACACTCTGCCTGCTGTTGACTGTGTTTTCCCTCTTTCCACCCTCGCATTGGCAGGGATTGCTGTCACGAGCTGCTGGGGCACGTTCCGATGTTGGCTGACAAGACATTTGCCCAGTTCTCTCAGGTAAGTTGGTCAACTGCTTTGTTGCCCCTGAGAGAGCAAGGCACAAGATGGGAACCCAAACTTCAGTGTCACCCCCTAAACCTTTCTTGTACTTATTAAACATGATGTTCTGAAGTCCTAGTGATGGACTGAGAACCCTAATACTGACTCTTCAGCAAAGTGTTTTCAGTCTGAGCACAATGAAGTCCCATCAGATGCATGGCACTGCAGGGCAGCAGTATCAGTTGTCTCAAGGCAATAAAACAGAGCGCTCAATGTGTAAGGTCTGAAGACCAAATCTGGTATCTCCCCTTTCCTTTCTCTTCCTAGGACATTGGGCTGGCATCTCTGGGAGCAACGGATGAAGAAATTGAGAAACTAGCAACAGTAAGTTTTCCTCTTTGCTGGATAGGAGGGCCAACCCCTCCAGTAGCACTTCGGTGGTATCCAAGGGACTGGTTCAGCCTGATATTCCAAGATTTGCAGGCTCAGAGCCCCTACCTAAGCTGCCCCAGCCTTGCTCTTTTCACATTGACTGTGTAGAGCAGAGATCAGTTTAATAGCAGAGTTTGCTTCCACATTTACCCAATTTTCTTGTGCACCAGGAGTATCACCAAGCATCGTATTTCTAACAGCAGCCCTGCTGGAACTCTTTGGGATGGGATTAAATGACATCCACTTCCTTCGGGTCTCCCTCAGCAAGGTGACCTGTCCTGCTCCAAGGGCACCAAGCAGTAGCAGCACTGCACAGCAGCTGGGTGCACAAGGGACAAGCCCAGGAACATAGAATTCATCTGTCCTGGTGTAACAGCAACTTGGTTTAGCACTTTTCTCTGCCAGCAAAGGGTGCAGGGTACGGAAAGGGGACAAAGTGTCAGACACTTTTTCCTTTAAATAGCCCCAGACCCTGGCTGCCATGCAAGTGCTCAGAAGTAACAGGGAGATGAAGATGAGGAGTTGTATCCCCAAGGATTTTTTCCTTTTCCTTTTGCAGCTTTACTGGTTTACAGTGGAGTTTGGGCTCTGCAGACAGAATGGAATAGTCAAAGCCTATGGAGCTGGGCTACTGTCTTCCTACGGGGAGCTCGTAGTAAGTCCCAACATAATTTGCCTCTCTGCTCTAGACCCTATAGAGCAAAAAACCTGTTTCTGTACAGCTCTAATGACTTTACCCAATCTGTTCTACACTGTTTTTAATCCCATATGTGTTCTCCAATCCCCTTAGTCTCATGCTGCCATTTTTCTGCTGTGTTCATAGCACTCATTGTCAGATGAACCAGAGGTGCGGGATTTTGACCCTGACGCTGCTGCTGTTCAGCCCTACCAGGACCAGAACTACCAACCTGTTTATTTTGTGTCTGAAAGCTTCAGTGATGCCAAAAGTAAATTGAGGTAGGACTGGGCAGTGAGAGAGATGCAAATAGAAGGAAACTGAGATATAATATGCTGTAATAGGGGTTGACATGGCTGTTTTCAGTTCAATTTCTCAGTACTCTGGAAACTGTTGTCAGGTCTTTCAAAGTAAAGTGATTCTCTAGATCCCCCAGAGTCCAGCTTCAATCCCTTGGATTTGCCAAACAGCCTTTAAAAATTTTTCTGGATTCAGGGTTGTGGGTGTGGAGGAGAGGGATGGGATGGAATGGAAGGCATTCTCAGGGATGAGACTGGGGGAGCAAGAGAACGGACAGATCTAGCTCGTCTGCCTAGTTCTCATAGGCAGGAGTTACAAGCTTTCTCCAGGTGCCAGGGGAGGCCAAGAAACATAACAGAGGGTTGGTGGTCCAGAAATTGGAGACCCAAACCACCCACTAGGACCCCTTCTGCTTCCTTGCTGCAGACGGGTCAAGTGATACAGGCCAAGAGCTGGCTGTCCTTCAGGGGAACACTTTGCCAGCATGTGTCCTTCTGAAACTTGGGCTTCTGCATCATATAAAAGCTTGCTCTGCTGGTGAAAGTTTTAGGAAAATAACAAAGAGCTGCTCAAAATGGTGGCATTCTCTGAATTTTGGATGCAGTAAGATATTTGTCTTTCTGAGCAGCTGCTGTGAAATTCACCCATTTATTATTCAACCAGGAAAAAAAACCAAACCAGACAGGAAAAAAAAAAAAAACCAAACAAAAAAACAAAATAACAACAACAACAAAACAAAACAAAACAAAAAACAAAAACAAACCCCAAAAACCAACCAAACCAAACCAACAAACAAAAAAACCAACAACAGCAAAAGAGAAAAAGAACCAAACTTAGGTGTTATTAGTATCTTGTATACAAACAAAAAAAGATTTGCTTGACATGAATAGATTTATCCAGGGGAAAAAAGGAACTTTTGCCTCCTAGGGTTAGTGGACACTACACAGCATCTCACCAGTGTAAATGGGTGTCCTCAGCCTCAACTGTGAACAGGATGGTAAGGGTGAACTCTAGCAACAGAGGAGCCTTTTCTCAGTCATACAGAGAATTACCCACAGGAGAAGAGCCCAGTCCTTTAACAGCTGATTGACAGAAAAACTTTGCCTATACCATTTTCATCTTAGCTTAGGGAAGAGACGGGATGTGAACATGATATACATGACTTTAAAGTTTCTTCAAGAGGATTATTTAATATAAATAGTGTAGTGAGGACTGCTATATTTCAACTTCTGCTTTTATTACCCTTACTTGCACTGTTCATACAACCTGGAGTCCAGCTGCTCAAAAGCAAGCACCTGGAGAGCCCATCCTCACATACACCAGGCTACTTTGAAAAAAAAAACACAACAAACAAACAAAAAACCAACTTCTGCTTAATGAGTCATTTCCTTGCATTTAAAAAGGAAAAATACACCACCTACGCAGACAAGATTAGGCTAGAGGGTCTTGACTGTGACAAGATTGACTGTGACTGTAAATGATCCTCTTTAAAGAGGATCAACACACAGATGTTTCTCTGTGAAGTGAAAACATTCAAGCATCAGGTTTTTTTGCATTACTGGCAGCTGCCACCCTGGACCTGACTATCAGTGTTATCCCTCAAGAAAAGCCTCTTTTCTCAGAATGGGCATACTCTCCCAGTGCCCTTTCAAGCACCTCTGTCGTATTTATATGCTTCAAAAGGTGTCAAGTGAGCACTTCCATATTGGAGGGCATGTTTCTATCTATTAGCAGCGTGCTATGAGTCATCATTGTGGCTGATGGCATTAACAAGAGAGCTGAGCCGGACCCTGCCTGATGGAACTGAGATACACCACATCTTTCAGGAGATGGACAATGCGAATATGCAGGAAACCCCTTCATTTACACTTTTTTGTTGTTTTCCTACAAGCATGGCAGCTCCCCGCCAGAGTTAGGCTGTGCCTTGGACCGTATTGCCCCTTGGCCCTAATCTGTTGTGTTTCCCCCCAACTCCCGGCAATCCCGTACTAGGCATGAACATCTGGCTCCGTCTGTGACAGGGCTGTTTCCTCGAGCCCTGCGCCAGAGCAGACCCGCGGTAGCCACAAGAGGGTAGCCTAAGCTAAGCAATTCAGGACCGAAAGGGTGAAACCTCTGCACAGGCGAGGAGAGTGCCTGCGGCTAGTGCTGTTTGTCCCCTCATCTTCCCAGCCTTTCCAGCATGAGATTGTAGCCATGAGTACCTAAATATTGACTCCCAGCTCTATATTTACACAGTCCCAAAATGAAAAGAACTACCTCGTCGAGTATGCAAATTTTAGTGTTGGAAGTGAATGTGAGCAACTTTAGGGAAACCTTACCCTTGATTTACTTTTACTTGACCACATACTTCTCCATTAGCAAAGTACCAACAAGGCCTTGCTCTTAGGAGGTAACAGATGAAGTCAAGTTCATGACTGAGATCTAGGGTGCAGCTGTCTTTGGGTACACTAGTGCGGCTTTGCACAAACACAACGTTCTGGTAATGCTATTCTCACCCTCTAGCTCAGGTCTGAGCCACTGCCTGTCAAATCTATCCTCAATACAGCTAGTTCCCTCCTCCCCAAGTGGAGATTAGTCAATAAATGAATGTGAGAAAGGATTTAGTAATATAATACTATAATACCACAGGCTTTCCCTGCAATTAGCTTCTAAATCTTCTTGGCATTTTGTGAAAAAGAAATTGAAGCAGAGGAGGCCATGGACATGGAGGTGACCAGTGTACCCTCCGCTTTTGTCAAAGCCCTTGTGATCAGCCCACAGAAACCCACAGGCAAACTCATGGTTATTCTTGATGAACAGAAGGAATCCCAACTACTGATAGAGTCCTGTGAAGCTGGAAAGGTGGGAAACCAGAGCTTTTGTGCTAAACTGGACACCGATTAAAGGAGGTGTTAATCTGTTGTGATCTTCCTGGGTAAACGGTGGTGGGTAGGAGGGAGACTCAGGACCCATCTCTTGTACCCAGCTGTCTGCACCCTTTCCTTGCAGGAGCTACGCAGCACACATCAAGCGGCCCTTCTCAGTGAAATACGAGCCCTACACCCACAGCATCGAGCTCCTGGACAGCCCTCAGATGATCTGTCACTCCCTGGAGAGCGTAAGGGATGAGCTTCACTCGTTGATTAATGCGCTCAATGTTATCAGTTAATATAAGAACTGAGCTATTTCCATCCCTTCTTCCCTTTCAGCCCCAAATGTGCCCACTCTGCCTTCACCTAGTTCCCAGATGATAATTCCTACCTGTCTTCTCCAAACACTTGCACTGCTGCCTGTCGCCATGCGACCCCAACAGCTTTTCACTTTTGTATGTAGGGACAGCTCGGAGGAGGGCAGTGGGACAGACCCAAGGCCTGCTGGCTTTTTGGGTAGCTTTTCTATCAACGGCTGAAAGAGGCTTAGCAGAGACCAAAAGCGTGGGCACGCTAAAGAGTTTGAAATCAAGAGCTGTGTGCTAGGCTTCTGAGTGCAGGGAAAAGGAGAAAATCTTTNTTTTTTTTTTTTCAGCCCCAAAGCAACTCCTATAGCAATTTCATGAATGTCCCTCAGTCCCCACCAACCCCTGCCTCATAGGCTGGTATGTTTGGGAAATGCAGATCTGCTCTGGAACTTGAACCAACTCTATGAGGTTTGAAATTTCAGCTTCCAAGCCTCCCCTCAGCTCCTTGCACAGGGGGGAGTTTAGGCACAAGCCTCTGAGCTGTGCCACCCCACATGGCTGCAATTAGCACTGTTGCTTCCCTGAACCTCTAAACTGGTCTAAGCCAGGAGTTTTCTGACTGCATCCTCCCCAGCACAAACACCACAGAACAAGCCCTGGCCACTCCAAAGAGACCATGGACATCCCCTTCAAGCTCTCTTTTAAAAGCTCCCATAGCATTTAGTGCTGAAGAGCCCAGCTGCCATCCTTCACAGCAGGTAGCAGTCACATCTATTGATGTTCCTTCATGCTGGTGGCCATGGGCAACCTTGGCAGCCTCTGAGTGTCTTAAGTTTATTGGTTGTTGCAGACTGAGTGGGTCCGCTGGTGTCCTGTGTTTGCCAGCCCTTGGGAGAATTTGACATACTTTCACATTTCCAGACTATTACACATTCTTATTTGTAGTTATGCTAATATAATTTTAACCTGGTATAGCTCAGGTGTGTGACTAACGCTATGGCTGGCCATTTCTGAGGAAGGTAAACATATGGTTAGGATGCTCAAACTCAGTTTTATTTAATTTTCACTGTAGATATTAATGGCTTGATTTGACCCAAAGCTCTCAGTTTTCCTCCCCCTGCTTTTGTCCTTCTTATCTTCTTGCAGGCTGTCTCATAACTTAGCGGTTTGCTCAGAAGTTTGGCCCAAGGTTATGCAGCTGTGCAGTATCAGAACTGGGCTTGGGATTGTGTGGAGGCAGCTAAACAGCTGTGGGGGACAGTGAAGGGGAGAATTACACAGAGTTGTTTGCATGATCATTTATAACATTCTGTGTAGACTTTTAGCTTGCTTACTCATGATACATGAATTTTACAACTTCCTCTTTAAAGAACTGCAAGGCTTAGCAGTTAAGTTTTGTCTATTAACATGGCTAACATTGCTCTCCAGTGTTACTTCTACTGTGGCTCAGTCATAGTAGTTTACAATCCATTAGACTTTATCCTGTTTCAGACCTTCACATATATATGTTTAACCCCCAGTTTTCTCAAATTTTAATTCCTTAGCTACTGACAGTATTTAGTCTCCTATCTGCCTCAAGCCCTCTTTTCTCTTTCCTTTCTTATTTGACCCTCCCTCCTAAACCTCATAATTTGTTTAAAAGGCCATTACTGAAATCAGCAGCTCAACATCAGGGCTAGCTGCTTTTCCTCAAGTTGTTCCTCCTCCTTGGATTTTCCTGTAAACAAATAAAACTACTGAGTTCATTCAGTTATTGTAATTTAAAAGCACTTTTTCCAAAGCTTCAGCTATGATTTCCCAATCTGGGTGTATCCAGATCATGAGCTGTAACTCTCAAGACTCCCTTAAGAGCTGTAACAATTTTTCATTTGGGTTCTTTGGTTATTGCTATTAGATTAAGTAGCTGGAGAAAGCTATGCAAGACTAAGGCAGGCTAGGCCATAGGTTAGCTATCTAACCATGAAAAATTTATTGGGGCCTCCAGTAGGAGAGACTAAAATAAAAAAACCCCTCTGATCAGGCAAGATGTAACAATGAACTCTGTACAGTAAATGCACAGATTATGGTCATGTTAACAATAGCAATGCCACTTTACTGGTCTGCTGCTCCCTGTTTGTCCTCTCCTTTGGTAGCCTCCAGCTCCTGGATTGCTGCCCATGAGTGCAGCAAGGAAGCTTCAAACCTAGTAGCAATGCCAGGCTCCTGGCCAGGACTGAGCAGGGAGTCTCTGTGGAGTCATTCTCTTTCTGGTCTGGCCTCTAGAACCATAAAGGTCTGAAGGTGATCATCGTTAGGTCACCAAAGCACTTTACAGTCATTATCTGCTGTGTCAAATATCTGAAATTAATGCAATTCATAAAAACACCGAAGTTATTAGTATGGAGTGAGAAGTCAATTTAGAAATCTTCGCAGCTGCAGGAGTCCTCAATTCCTCTGCCTTGCCTCAGAGTTTGCATTGCTGGTCCTGACTCTGTCAGCTGTTGCTCAAGAAGGTGTAGTAAAATCTGTTGTCCTACAAAAATAGCAAATAAGCAAAACTGGCAGCATAAACCAATTTCATTAGTATGCAAGCATACAAACAGATCTGCTGCAGCCAGGTGGGAGGTAAACGCCAGGCAGGCTGCACCCCATTGCTCGTGGGAGATGAGATTGCACTGGAGTGGGCTGTGAGTGTGAGGGCTCAGGCTGCACAGGCACCAGAGGTTCCTCTTTAGGGCATTTTCTATGTCTGTGTTCTTGACAAATTCATGACAGACTCCAGAATTTTTTGGCCCCTTAGGGGGACATCTGAGAAACATGAACCCATTTGTATTTACTATTGCCCTCATCTATTTAATCTTAGAGAATTTATCTTATTAGTAATGTAATAGGTCCCCTTTCATTTTGTCTCTAAGGCGTGTTCCTCTTTATCTGATTTCAAATTCATTACTTGGCCCCTAATTTCATGAGGCATATATGAATTGGATCCTTGCTTTCTCATTTTACACATTTTTCTCATGTTGCTTCTTCTACCCAAGCACTGTTTCCTTCTTTATCCTTCCGTGGTACTTTGGGGGTCTTAGACATAGGGCCACTTAGGGACAGGCTGTCCAAACAAAATATAATGGAGTTCTAAACCAGCCCCTAATCTGTCACTGCTTCTTAAAGCTACTAATAGCAAGGTTTACTTTTCAGCCCATCATTTTGGATATTGTCCTACAATTTTCTTTAGTATATTTTTAATAGTCTGCCTCATTTATTTCTACCAGTCTGGGGGATTGCAGGTGGTAGGGTATATACAGTCCTTGCTCAATCTCCAGGTTGCTTATTAAGGCTTGAGTTACTTCACTTAGAACAATTCTACTCCCACCCAGCCCCACTGTTTATCCCGTCCTTTTCTCAACGGCTGTACCATAACTATGAATAATTTTCTGTCACATTGTTACAGTTCCAGTAGTTGTATTCCTTTTTAGATGGAGGAGCCTCAACCTATCCGGGAAATAGACTAATTGAGTCAAAGAGATACTGATGATACCCTTCTTTAGTTTCCGACAGTTTATCTGGGTGATCCCTTTGCAGTCACAGTCCTTGGTTTAGCCAATGCAACAGCATTGGCAACTTTCATTTACTAATCTGCTTTTGTGTCATTGCATACCTTATACAATTTTTATTTATGTCCTCTATTTCTTACATCATTTGGGGGCAAATGTAAACTCATTACATGCTTTTCAGAGTACCCTGCACTCCTTCATGTAACTCATTTATGATAGGCTAAGATAACTTGTTCTCATTCAGCTGGCCACAGTATCCAACCCATCTTCTATTTTTCAGCAGATACCTGGTTGGGGCTGCAGAAAACAAAACCTGAGTTAATTTATCTACTTGCTCACTACATTGTTTCTCAGTACTGCTTTTAGTTTTCCTACTACTTAAATGTCTATATCATGCACCTAGTATTTTGTTCTCTTATCAGCATAGTAGCTATTTGCAGAGAGATATAGTGTAGAGGGGTTTGTCTTCTACTGACAGCATGTAAGCTCCTTGGCATGATCCTTTCCCTAGTTTCCCCACCACTTGTTCCCTCATTCCACTGATAGCACTATCTTGGATTATTCTTCCTCTTTGTGCAAAAGTAGCACTACCATGAGTGTGCAATACCTTTGGTTTATTTGTGGTTTCCTTTAAAAGGATATCCACAATGATATCCATTTATTCTCTTTGTGCTTAAAAGCAGAGTATGAGGAGACTGGGGTACAACTGCACTATCAGGAGAAAAAGCCTCAAACACCATCACATCCCAGACTTCCTCTAACCAAGTTTTCTCATCACCAGGGAAATTTTGGTCCACTCACTGGAAAGAAGAAGACTCATATACTACTGGTATCCATTTTTCTTCACTATTTCTCTGTAACAGCATTTCTTCCACAGTATCAGCTCGTGTTGAAACTCTTATTATGAATAATTTTCCTTTGACTGGGAATTTTAGTGCAGAAACTTTGCAAGCAGCTTCTTTCATGTCAGATAAAGCACTGTTGTGGTCTTTGCTCCAGCTCCCTTCCTGACTCTTTTTCTGTCATATCCGTAACACTCTGCTGCTACTAGCAAAGATGGATACGCTGCCATAAGATACTAGCACAGTTATAGATATGCTGCCATAAGAAATTAAATCCTCACAGCACTCTTCAGAGTTGAGACTGATTAGTAGGAGTTTTTATTTCACAGAAAGCTTAACCTTTCTAGCATTTATCCATCTTCTTGTTTCACCAGTTCCAGTAGCAAAGCATTTAACTTGGGGTCGCTTTGATTGTGCTATATTAAAATTGACTTTAAATCCCACCAGGTCTATTAATTTTAAAACTCAGCTACTTCTCTCTTGTACATCTTCTTCTGTAGCTGCAGTTCCCTGAGTGTCATCACGTAAGATGATTTCTTTTCTTTGTCCTCTGTACGCAATCAGTCAAACACTTCGCTAACACAAGCATGTGCAGCAGGGCAGGTGCTCGGCCCTGTGGGATGCAAGTAAAAGTGTACTGTTTGTCTCTTAATGTGAAAGCAACTCTGTAAATTGCTTTTTTCCCTTCATTTTGCCATATGGGAGCTTAGTGTGAATCATGGGGGTGTGTTTGCACCACTAATTCATGCCACTTCTAATTCATCTGCTGTCCAAGGAGTCTGACTCATCCTCAGGGCTGCCAGGGACAATGGAGATACCTGTGCTCCACTGGGAATGGGTGGTTGGTACACAGTATTGTGTCCTGCTGACATCCAAGCAGCTCCCTATCAGTTTATTAAAGACTCTCCATCTTCTCTGAGTTTATGGACTGGTAGTAATGCTGCCAGTTGGATCCTTGTCTTACCATTCTGATGAGCAATTTGATTAAATGTCCATGACAGCAAGATTAAATGTTCAACAAGGAGGTGCCTGACATACAATGGATAGAAGTTGGTGGAGTGATCAATTTATCACTTAATCTCCATTTAATTCCCAATGTTTCTCTACTGTTGTGCTTTCTTTCAGTGGTTTTGTATCTACACTTTCCTGCCTTGGGGTCCCATTATTTTTTTTTTATTTTAGCAGTTACAGAAGTTTTATCTGCCATACCCCTCTACCTCAGGACAGCACTTGTAGTCTTTGTAGGATATGCTGCTATTCTCAACTTGTCTTTCTTTTCCCATTTGCCCATATCATCCTTGAAATTATATTCCTGTGATGGCTTCTGATCCAGTTCTCTACACCACTTGCTGCAACTCTAGCAGTTATTTTTAATTTTTGCATCCCAATCTGCTCTAGCAAGTGCCTAATTTTAGCTTTGCATTTTACTATGATCAGGTCCCTTTTGAGCTCTCCCTTGCTCCAGGGCAAATCTGCACTATAAATGTTAATCATTCTCTTTACTTCTGTAGTTTTTCTTTTTCTAAATTCATCTGATTCTCTAATTGCCATTGCATGTCCTTATTGCCTTTTTGGGCCACTAGATGGTATTCCTTTTCTAAAGACAAATTTATTTCAAGTCACTTGATAGATGCTTTTAAAACACAGTTTTCCTATTGAAACAGCTGATATTCTGATGTTGCCTTGGTACAGATTATTGCTGCTTCCCATAGCAGTCCCACTATTAGAGGCGGCGTATCCTTGAGTTTCTTTTCATCCACTCTCCCGTATCAGGGAACATTTGGTCTCTATCACCCATCAGCTTCCTGTGGGCTGGAGAGGCGCCCACAGCCCTTGCTGTAATCTCTGATATTGTTGGGATTTCCTGTAGTCCTCCAGTATTCCTGTTTTTATGCTTTTTCCTGACTTGCCTTGGATTTTTCCCATGCTTTCAATTTTATCTTAAGGTATCCCTTAAGTATTGTGCACAAGGCTGGTTAGATTTGTTCAGTTGCCTTGAACAAGATCATAGAATAACAGAATGATTTGGGTTGGAAGGGACCCTAAAGATCATTTATTCCAACCCTCCTGCATGAGCAGGGACACCTTACACCAGACCAGGTTGTTCAGAGCTCCAACCAACCTGGCCTTCAGATTACTCAGAGAAAAAGACCTTGAGGATCTACCCAGTCACACCCTTCACCAAAAGATGTTATGAATTCCCCTTTCCTGAGAGTGGAGCAGATTTGTAGGATTATGTGGCTGCTTAGAGTAAAGCACAAACTCATGTCCTTTGGGTGGGTCACTGAAGCCTTCATGCCATTTCCGCAGAAAGTGTGACTGCAAGCTCTATGAGCAGTGACTGGGGGAAGCCGAGGTGATGGGTCAGCATGGGTTAAACCTTCCCATAGATGGAGCATGGGCTGGTGAGGGAGGAAGAAAGGAGCAAAGCCTTCCTCAGAGCCAGGCCCCACCATACCCTCTGGTATGTGTGTGTCCCAGTGCCTCGCTGAGCAGTCTCGCTGTTGTTGCTGCTGCTGCTGCTGTGGGTGGTTCTTGTCTGTCTGTCTGTCTCTCTGTGTAAAGAAATATGAAACAGAATTATTTTTCATTTTGGAATTGTGCTGCTGCTGACATGATATTAACAATAAAAAAATATATTTCTGGTCTAGCATTCTGTGTTTGGCTCTTGCATCCTTCTGCTGTCCAGATTCAAGTCAACTGCCTTGCCTACAAGGCACTGTGCAAAATCCAGCTTGGGGCACACTATGGTAGAAGATGTGCAACTTGTGCTCATGCAAAATGTTTATTTGAAGGTGGAAAACACTCTCATCTTTGCAGAAGAGATGATCTAAGCCTTTATTTGGCAGGATATTACCAATTGCACAATTATGCTTGAAACAGTAGTTGGGAGGTCTCTTTTAAATAGTAAAACTCCAGGGGACTTGCCTTCACTATGTGCATTCTCTCCCAGCATTTCTCAGTATTCCTGTTCAGTTCCAGTGGTGCTGGCCATGTAAGGATGCCGGTGTATGTGCTGCGCCTGCTAATGTAGCCTGGTTTGTCTGTAACCAGCCTATGCAACCCCAGCTCTTGATGTGTTACATGCCCTTCCAAGAGTAATTAGGGGTAGATCCTAATTATGCTTAAGCATAGGGACTATTTTAGACAGCCTGAGGTGCCGGTTGCATATGTGTGAGAGTGGTGGATGGGATACAGGATGCCCAGGAATGGGAATGCACCCCCAGAAGCCAGAAGATATGCCCAATGCCACACAAGTGTGTCTTAGTCCAGAGTTATCCTTATGTTTCAGGAAACTAGTTCTAGTCACTAATGCAAGCTTGGATTTTACATGGAACCCTGATTCTTTTTTTGGTTATAATCCCTATGAGAATCATGGACAGAGGTGGATTAATGTATTGCTGGCACAGAGCTGCACCACTCACCCAGGCACCCTTGCATACTCTGAGAGGTAGTTTCCCAATTTAGGACTTGTAAGGATACCCTGTATCTTCACAGTGCTCATTAAAGTGTTACAGATGTAATGAATTCCTCTTCATGACATGCTTGGGAGGTGGAAGAGTGCTCTTGTCCCCGTAAAAAGCTGACAGATAAAAGGAGGCAGAGAATCAGAGACTCAGACCAGGCACAGAGCCGGAAAAGTAATTACATGCCTAAACAGCTTTGGGAAGAAGTGTCTAAGTGGCAGATCTGGGGCTTGAACCTCTGTCAGCCCCTTTAGGACCAAATCTTTCTTCTTGTGCTGTGGTGCTACGGATCAGAAGAACTCAATTATTTACAAATCCTATAGCCGCAGGTATGTGTGCACACACACACTGCTTCCCCGGAGAGGGGAATTGATTCGGATAAGGCTGTGTCTGACCTGAGCTGTCATTCGTGCTGCTAATCCAGCTCAAATCAGACTTGTTTTTTTTCTCCAAGGACCAGAAAGGGTACTGCACTTTCCACCGTGAGGAATTTGTTTTCAGTTTGCCAACACTTGTTCATTACAATGTTCAGAAAAATGCTTGGTTTTTTAGGGGGAAAGATGATCTTTTGACATTTTTCTGGCACAGCTGAAAGCAGAAAGTATCTGAAATGTCTTGAAAACTGATCAGGAAAAGGTTTTTTGTTGATTTTTTTTTGTTTGTTTTGTTCTGACTTTGTTGTTGTTTTTAACTAAGTAGAAATGTTTGTGAAGATTAGGAAAGGGATTAAAAATTCTGTGTATCTGCAGCCCAGAGGTGCTACTGTAGCCATACAGCACTCTTACTGTGCAGCTGATATGGTTGGCTGTGGCGGGTCAATAAAACAAGAGTTAGGAGATTAGATGTTTTTCAGTCGAGCAAGTGCTATGTTCCAAATGAACAAGGGTCTCTTTGTGTCTCTGTTAACCAAATCCCTTTGAACATCTTGTATAAGGTGTGTACCACTCAGGAGCAGCTGTAGCACATGCACTTGTTGACTTCTGCGCAGCAAACCTCCCAAAACCCATGCACATCCCAATAGGGATGGGACCCACACAGACTCCTTGTGCATCCCCCACACACTCCACTTGAGTGCTGCAGAGGGTTTGGGTCTCAATCTAAATTTCTCCAAATCCAAAACACTCTCCAGCTCCAACCAGCCATTATCAGATGTTTCTGTGAACATGTGATGTTCAGAGATTTAGCTCAGGATGGAGCAACTGCTTTTCAAACTCAGGATACACAGATTTGAATTAGACCTGAACTACAACAATGCAAAACTGGACAAGTTGAGTGGTGAACTCCAGTGTCTCATGGGTTCAAGGCCTTTTCACACTGATTTTCCTGGAGGGATAATGATGCAAAATTCATGGTTTTCACTCCTGACATTAGTTCTACTTGGTCTCTTTGTGATTATTTTCTCTGGGCACAGCAGGGTGAATTGATCTACAAAATATTTTCAGGGATGGTGGAGGATTAAGTATCTTGCACAGATACTTCAATGCAACCGTTGTTACCCAGGACTACAAGAGAAAAACAGGGTGGGGTAAGGGAGTTGTTCATTTTCTTTGCACTAAGGTCAGCCTTAAATAACTCTCCCACCTCCCTCGGAGGCTGAGACAAGATAATAAGGACAAAAATGTCAGAGTAAAGCACAGGGCCCCTCTATTTACAGCAAAGGCCAAATCGCTAACCAACAGATCGGAGCTTGCTTTCTAAACACCGATAAGCGGCAACTTTGAATTAACAGTCCCAGTTCCTCTGCTGCTGTAAATCAGCCTGACCTCGAGTGCCCGCAGCACCCCAGTGCCTCCCCCCGGCCAGGGGCTCCTCAGCAGCAGGAGGGGGCTGCAGTGGTGGGCTTAACCCTCCTGGCCCCCAGAGATCCCTGTGCCTGGCTCCAAACACCCCCCTCTCCTTCCCCTCCCCAGCCCCCTATCACTAACAAGCCTTATCAGTAGGATTTACACCTCCTTGTCTAGGAACCCATAGGAAAGCCAATGGACTGGTTACTGATGTGCATCCAAATCCTTAAAGTAGCTTTAAGTGCTCAAAACAATCCACTTACCCAACAATAATTAATGATATCAGACCTGGGAGTCCCCATGCCTTGGCAGGGTAGATCAGACCACCCTACAGTGGGGTATGACCAACCACAAGCCCTTCTGCAACTCCTCAGCATGTCCTGGCCCCAGCAGAGCATCTCAGGAGTGAGGAATGACCAGTGTAGCTGGCGATAATGCCAGGAAGATGGATGCCTGGGAGCAACCAATAGTGGGTTGGGTTTTACTCACTGCCAGATGGCATGTTAGGAAAGGTCCTTTCCCACAGAGCTGTGTCAGGCAGTGAAACACCAACTCCCACGTGGATGATGCTGTGGGAGTGAGGGGGAAGGAGGAAAAAAATA
This sequence comes from Formicarius rufipectus, assembly GCA_013399695.1. NCBI lineage: Eukaryota > Metazoa > Chordata > Aves > Passeriformes > Formicariidae > Formicarius > Formicarius rufipectus. The sequence goes on from VXAU01003998.1 coordinate 2,241,574, forward strand.
ATCACAGCTTCTGTCTCAGGTTCCAACCTGGCTGGAGGAACTTGAAGTGCTAAAGCTAGAAACCTCCCGCAAAGGCACAGGAACAAGCAGCACCTCCAGATGTCCTGGGGAAAAGTGGGGCTCCAGGGCAGTGGCATCAGGGCAGCCCTAGCCAAAATCTCCAAGAACAGCCTAATAGCAAGCCTAATAGCAAAACAGGGTTTTTAAAAGTAAAGTGTGTTCCAGGAAATGGGGTCTCAAAGCTTCACATTTAAACTCAGCAGAAAGTGTGGTTCGAGAATGACTACATTGTTCCGCAATGTCCTCTTACAGTATCACTTGCAGCCCCCAATTTTATTGTTGGGGAAACTGTGGCAGATGTCCAGCTGCAGACATGAGCAGTGGAAAAAAAGCACAGAAGAATGTGAGACAATAATTTATCTTCAATCCTTGAAAACATTTTACAGCAGGTACAAATAGAGCCAGCAAAAACCATTCCTTAATTTTTTTTTTCGTTTCTCTCCTTACCTACTTGCTGCCCCAGCTGCTTTTAGCATCCACTTGTAGCACCCATCACTTTCTCCTATGTCTGCTGGTCTGTGGTGGCCAAGTATTGTGGCCAAGGACCAGGTTGTGCTAGACTCTGTTTTACTAAAGGCTTCTCCAAGTCCAAGGCGTACCTGTGATGCCACCTGCTGTGGAAGCCATGGCAGTGGCACCATGAGACTTTAGTGCCTACAATTTTGGACAGTGGAGGAAACTCCCTGATGGACTCAGTGGCCCTTCTCATGGCTGTTTCTTGAGGACTGGGTCAAGATCCTCTCTGGTTTTGCCTGTGGAATTGACAACACGAAGGACAGACATGGTATCAGTGCTGGAAATGTGTATTTTTAGATCAGTGCTGATCAGGCTACTTTTCCAGTGCTTCTCCACTCTGTGGAAGTTATTTGTTACTTTTGTTGCTCAGTACTTGTCCTCTAGCAGAGTGTCATCACCTCTTCTAATGTTTCTCCATCTATGCCAAGGATTACTTTTGGGCCATTAATAGCCACAAATTTCATCTTCTCCTCAACTGATAAACAAACTAATTAGTTCTGCTGCATCTGCTAATAGCTGTCTCTAGGAACTATTAACAGCTCTTAGGTCCTATTTTCTTCTTTACCTTCTCAAAAAATATGTGTCCAGTAATATTTTCATGGGGTTAAAAGGAGCTTAGCTGTTTTTTCTGTCTCTATTTATAACCTTGCATGTGCTTGTCCAAGGTGGACAGGAAAGATCTGGGGAGCTTTCCTTTGAGATCATTAAATTTGGTCTGGTTTGCCTGGATAGCTGTAGTTGTGTAGAAGTTTGAGCCTGCAGACGCCAAAGGAACTTGAACAAGGTGCACTCAAACTAATTTGCAGGTTCTGTGGTCTCTGGTGAGCTGGGCTTGCCATTAGGGTCATCATTTGCCTGCTAAAAGGCTTGATGTGCTCAGGACGTGGCCAGAGGATTTGAGTCATAGGAGGCTGTTCTCAGAGCTGGAGCACACCTGGGAATCAATCCTGTTCTCTGATGAAAGACCCTGACTCTTTAGAATTGCTCCCTGAAGCATCTTCTGCCAATCAGCTGTCTCCAGAGGTGCAACTGTACTCAAAACCCTCTCTGCTCTACCCAGCTAACCCAAAGGTGATGGAAACTGAGCCGTCAGACCTGATTGGTTACACTGGGCTTTGGGATACACTCTCTGTTTTATGAATCCATCCTTTTTGCTCTAAGCAGCAGGATAATATCCCTGGCCTGAAAGAGCCTAGATTGTTGTGAAATCCACAGTCTGGCAGGAGCATCTCCCTTGACCCTGGTGGTTGGTGGGGCAATTGGGACAGCTCACATGCCCTGCACCCAGGCAGCCACACAGATTAGTTTATAGAAGCAGCCAAGATTACTTGAATCCCAGTGAGCGCCCCCCTTGTCTGCTTGCACAATGCCCTGTCTGATGCAAAGACATCTCTCATTGTGTGACTCCAGATAAGCCAAAGTCTCACCCCTTGCTATAGCAGCCCCCTCTCTCCCTGAGGCCACGTTGGCTGCTCCAACTGCCACATACCTTTGCAGGCATTGAAGGATCTGGTTGCAAGTATTCCCAGGATTAATCACCCTCCTTGGTGCCAGGTTCACCTTCGTCCTGCACCAGTGCCACTGGTGGGATGATTGCACTCTGCCACTGCACAGATGCACACATAGGAAGCAGGGCATCTGGAAATCACATGGAGACAAGGAACATCGAGTATGCTGGCTTCACTACCCCACACCATGCCACTTGCTGTGACTTCACCCTGCAAAGAAGGGGAGCAAAGCCTGGAGGGTGCAACTGCTGAGCCCTGGGGAGTTCCCTTTTTCCTCATGCTGAGAGAAAAGCTATACCTCTGCAGCTAAAATGGCCCATGTGCTTGAATGCATTGTCCCAGCTACACATTCCCAGTGGCTGCCAGCAGCCATACTGGGGTGCCTCCCAGGGGCTGGTCACCCCTAAAAGCTGCTCTTGGGAATGCAGACCACTCAGGCTGACTCGAGGCCATGTTTTGGCAGGCTGATGGCACAGCACAACTGTGCATTTGGACTATTGGCTTCACAAGCCTCTCCAGGGAAGATGAGCCATGAGGTCATTGTTGTGTGACTCTGCTGCTCTTTTGGGGCAAACCAAATGCAGTCATGAAAAGAACAGTCCTGGTGGTGGCTTGCCAAGCATCAGAGCAGTGATTGGGATGTGGGTGGCATTTTGGGGCCCCTGGGTGCTCTCTGACAACTCACTTGCCTCCTGATCTCTGCTGTCACTAAAGCTTGCAAAAACTTGTAGTTGCTAATGAGTTCCCCTCTAAGGAGCTTGTTGTTTTTTCAGGACAAGGTTTGAAAATGCAAGACATCTACAGTAGTAAAGATTTTATTGTGTTGGCAATGGACTGTAAAACTTGATTACATGACACTGTGGATTGCCTAAACCTTGTTCCCACTGATGCAACTGCTTGGGGTCGGGGACATGTGGGAGTAGGAGGTGGCTTTGAGTCATGTCCAGAGGTGGTTTAGCATGAAGGGCAGGAGCAACCCACTCCTACCCAGCCACTCCCACCCTTCAGCCAAATGAGCCCAATGTGGACCTGAGGATCTGAAGGGGTTGCAAGAGGCATGCATAGCTGAAACAATGGATGACTACTTGGTTCATCATTGCCTAATCATATGAAAATCATAGAGAAGCCTAGCATGGAAAGAGTAAGCTGACATGTTTCAGCAGAAAAAGCTTTTCCGTCTAGAAACAGGCTCCCCTGTTGGCCCCCTCTCTCAGTTCTCTGCTGACATGGGAGCTTTCCTTCTAAGACAAAACTTTCCAGAATTTATATCCATTTTATATCCATTTATATTGCTGCTAGCATTTTTCATATTCCAAAGGACCATTTATGGTAAGAAAATATGTTTTCCAATAAATAATCAAAGTGATCATATTTTGGAAGAGGAAGAAAAATCAAAGGAGGAAACTTTTGCCAAAAAATCTGGCCTGTCCTGAAGACTGAGCCAGCATGATATCTTTTTTCCTTCCAATAAATCTTCTGGCTTCTTTCTGTACCCAAACTACAGCAAGACAAGAGGAATTCCTGAATGCTTGGGTACAGTCAGCCCTTCCCCTGCTGTGGTATGTTGCAGAAATGCCACGAGCTTTTTGAAACTAACTCCAAGATCTGGTTAGCCAAGAGCAAGCAAAGTAACAGACTAGTAGCATGGACTTCCAAAACAAAGTAACACAGATTTTTTTGCTACATCAGTGGTGTAAGTCTCAAGGAAAGGGGAGAGTCTATCAGGGAAGCTGCCTAGAAGGGAGACAACAGTGGATAGAGGATCCTCCTTACAAAGCCCCTCTGTCAATTAAACAAAAGCTCAGGTGAGTTCACATAACATTTAGAACTGCAAGAAGCAAAACCCTAAATGGTAAATCTCAGCACATGATTAACCTGGGGAACACCCTATTCTGGAACCTTTCCAAAGTGATCTTTAGGGTAACTCTACAAGTTGTCCTCTTTGTGTGAGATGCCAGGTGCAAGGTTTCTGCTCTGGAAGGCGCATGAGTTCCACAAGACTTCTGCACCTGGCTTTGACAGCCTACTTCAAGTGGGGTAAAATGCCAGGTTTATCATATATAGCTGCTAATTCCCCATCTTTTCCCAGTAGAAAGAAGGTCTAAGTGAACTCCCTGAACTGATATCTTGCTGAAACCTGAGCACCTCTTCATGGATATACCACTAGGTCATTCAAGTACATCCAATATCTTTTTTTTTGAGGGGAAGAGAGACAGATATAGTGTTACACATTGTGCAGAAATGCTATTAACTGTAGTTGGGCATCACAACTTGGATTTATTAGCAGGAGGCTGAAATACCTACATGGCAGGGGATGTAACTGATAACCTTGTCTTGCATCCGTTTCAGCAAATGGGTCCTCTCCCTGAGCGCTCATCAGAGATTTAGTGCATCTCACAAGCCTTTTTGCAATCACAGTCATTAAGCAAACACATGATACTTCACACTTGAAGGGGAATATGGGACTTCCTACCTCCTAGATGATGATGGATGGAATTGCTTTGGCTACTTAAGAAATCAAAGGTCTGATTTGAGTCTCAAGGCATTGTGCTGATTTCGATGAACTTCCTTCTGATTTATGCTGTGCATGGAGAATCAGGCTTATTCTAAGCTAAACAAACAACAGAGTTCAAACAGATGAAAATGTCCCCTACTCAGTGGTGCTGAGCACTTATCTTAAAATTTGGAGCCATGGGAAGTTTGAAGATGGTCTCATCCCCAGCATTAAAAGTGGGCCTTTAGAGTAAGGGGGAAAAAAAAAAAAAAAGGTAAAAAAGTCTATTTAGTCTATTTTATGCAGAAAAAGGTACAAGCTTGATATTGTAGCAGAAAAGTTGAGCACAAAGGTACCCAAACATTGGATAATGTGAAAAAGAGAAGCAGTTAGATCTGTTGCCAAAATCAGACCCATAAGAGCAAGTCAACCGCTCCTGGGCCACTATCTCCTATTAAAAGCAAATTTATCAGCCAGAATGGACATAAGCAGACATTTCCTGCTTTTCAGTGGGATTTATCAGAAATGTTTCTTGGTGTTAAAGACACCATTTTGGACACAGCCCCAAGAGAAGAGCCAAGATGCTCAGAGCTCTCACCTGCAAATGGTAGAGACTGAGTCTTTGCTTTGCTTAATCCCAAACTTGAATTTGAAGGGACAAGTGAAGGAGGGGACCTGCCTTTCAGTGGGAGAAGGGGGAAAGGCTTACTGTTCTTCCACATTTGCAATATCAAATTCTCAACCTCTGGTCCTGAGCTAAACCAAAATGATGACCCAAAGTCTCCTGCAAAATGCAGATGTTATTCCTCCTCCTGCCCAAGCTGTGGACACGTGTCTCTCACTGTGCACCGCATGACCAGTGAATGGGGCCACAGATAGCCTCAGCTCAATAATGTGTTTTCCTTCTTTTAACACCTGACAGTAGCATGATTTCACCAACAACTTGGTCTCATTGCTGCATACTTTCCAAGTTGATATAAATCAAACAGATTAACGTGTTTGCTTTTAATTTTACATTTTAGAAACAGCTGTTGAGCCACCTCAATGCCAACAGTGTCTATTGCCAGCATTAGTGTCATTAGTAATCATTGCAGCTGTACTAGCACCATTATCTCTTGCTAAAAGGGTCACTGATGGCTCAGGACAGAGTTTCAGGGAAGCGAAAACAGGTTTGATTAAATGAGGTGGAAACTGCAAACTGTTGCTTCTGTCTTAACATGCATAAAGACCTGTGGATGCTATGCCGAGGAAAATTAATTTGCACAAGTAGCAAAAATTTTGGCTAGAGTGTAATCAAGGAGGTGGGGCTCGTGCTAGCTCTTGTGTCACTTGGGCTAACGTAAAGAGTATAAATATGGGAAAGAGAGAACGAGGATATTACTACCAACCATCTTCATCTCTCAGAGCAAGCTTCTCTCCACCTCTTGCTGCCACCTCTTTGGGTAAGTCTGATTGCCTCCCTTTTAGCTTCAATCTGTTTAGCAGAGCTGTTTTCTTCAGTTGACATAGCAGGTGGTCACAAGTGCTGGCTCCTTGACCCAAGAAAATGAGGTTTCCTAAGGTCTTTGAGCACACTGTGCTGTTTTTGGGCCATTGTGATAAATTACAGACCCTTCTGACTCGACAGAGAGTGTTTTTCCTCTGAAAGTGTCTGCTGATCTTGCCTCTTCTGGGCATGTATGTTATAGGACTTAGTGGGGTGGTTCTTCAGCCTAGATTGGCCTTTTGAGGCAAGACATCAGGGAGATGAAGACTGTTGTGAGCATGTGGGTGGAAATGGATTTATGGCTTCAATCATTAAGTCATTTACTGTGACTTGTAAAGTCTGATGCAGAGAGATCTCCTTCCCTCTCAAGCTACTGCATCTTTAGAAGGTCCATCTCCCGCTTTGGCCTCATTTCCATGCCAAATGAGCTGGATTACAACTTATTTTTTCCTCCTAGACCTTCCGGTGTCTTGTCTGCCTCTTAACCCTAGGCTCACCATGGCTCTCTGGATCCGATCTCTGCCTCTTCTGGCCCTCCTCGCTCTTTCCGGCCCCGGGACCAGCCATGCGGCTGTCAACCAGCACCTCTGTGGCTCCCACTTGGTGGAGGCTCTCTACCTGGTGTGTGGAGAACGGGGTTTCTTCTACTACCCCAAAGCCCGGCGGGATGTTGAGCAGCCTCTAGGTAAGTCAGGCTGACTGTGAAAGCAAACGTATGTTATGTGATGTGAAATGCAACAACTGCCTATCTTTGACAGTGACACCAGGAATGCCCTTGATGGGGAATGCCAGGAATACCTTTTGCATACCAGCAGCATCACGCTGTCAGTGAAAAACTCTTCAAGTTAAAAAGGCAGATGAGAGGGCAGGCAGGGAAGGAGGTTTTATGAGGCAAAAGGAATTGTGGCTGAAAACCCAAATTCATCTATTTCTTTGTGTGGCCATTACACTGGCCTGGGAGTATTCACAAAAAATAAAGGTTGAAAGAATTCAGGAAGCCTCCTTCTGCCCCAAGAGAGGATCAGTTGTCCCCATTCTATTCCTTACCACATTTGCTGAGTAAGTTCATAGAAAAACTCCATAGAGAAAGCTTCTTCTCCCTTCTGAAACTGCCTGTCCCAAGCTCAGCTGACTTTCTTGAGTGTTTTTTCCCAATATCTAACCTGAACATCACTTGCTGTAAATCGTTTCCTGTCTTCTCAATAGTGGACATGAGAGAGTCTACTTCTTTCTTCTTTGTGACTGCTTTTCAAAATATTTGAATACTGTTTCCATGTCTAGTTTAAACCTGCCTTCAGCTACACAACCCTACTACCTTGTTAGGTCATATTTTCTAGATCTCTAGCTATGCAAGTTGCTCTGCTTTTCTCCACATCCTTACTGACTGGTGGGGCCTGGAGAAGCACACTGGACCCTAGCTGAGGCTGAGACAGTGCCATGTAGAGTGATCACACTGGAAGAACAATATTTCAAGTTTCACACCTTGCTCCTGTCTACACAGGCACTTTTTCAAAGTAGCGCTGTCATTGATTGTGATCACTGCCTCCCTTGGATGCCTTGGCCCTTGGGTAGATCACAGTCAAACTCTCATCCTGGATGTGCAATGCAGTCTTCCTGCCTACCTTTAGCATCTTTCCTGTTGCTTGCTGAATCCATTTTTCTATAATTTCAAAAGTAATTTTTAGTACTAATCTTGCCTTTCAAGAGGCATTTTATCATCTCTTATTTCATGGTGGCAAAAAGTTGATAGAGCTGCTTTAGTTCTCCTCCTTAGGATGCCTGATCCACTGATGAGCACAACAGCCAGAAGTCAGGAGAAGACAGCCTTTTCAGCACACCCTGCAGTGCTGGGTAACTGCCCCTGTTCAAGCACTTAGTGTCTGGTTCGCCATACAGGTGGGACGAGGCAGTCCAGAGAGCTGCCCTTTAACACAGTATTTGGACCTAGATAGAAGAGATCCCTGCCAAATCACATCCATTTCAACACTGTTGTTTCAAGACGGACCATTAATTAACCTCCCCTCACTATTTCTCTTCCCATCTCACACTGCTTTCATTTGTATCCAATTCCTTCTCCTGTGTATATAACTATCCTGTGAAGCAATCTTAAAGGTCTTTCTTTGTAAGCTGAAGCAAGGTAATGTCATAGCAGAGGGTCTGCCATGATTTGTTATGTTATTTGCTCTTTTCTCTGATTATTTGTTTCTGAAGACCACCACAAAGAGATTGGAAGTTTTGTTGACCAGAGTCCCTAAATACTTTATAGAGAATTTCATTGGGCCAAACAGATTGCAAGTATTTGAGGACTTTCTACCTCTTTTTTCCAGGACTTTTGCTTCAGTCAGCACCTCTTTGTCACACAAACCAATTGTGTTTACAGTCTACTCACAGCTGGCTTGCAGGATGAAAACGTGTAAATCACAAAACATTGACTAGCTATTTCCTCTTCTACTTAATGTTGGACCAAATCTTTCCTATATTTCCCTCCTAGCACGCTAGCATAATGATTTCATGTTACTCTTGTGCCTTGTTCATTGCATCATGCTTTGGGGGCTTGGGGACTTTGCATCTTGTGCTATACTTTCATATTGCCCTGGAAACTACATCTTATTCTCACTTTCCAGGCATTTTCTCTTTGTTATTAGGGGCTCTTTCCTTCCTGCAGGAAAAAAAAATCACTCTTTTACTTGCCATTTTCCATATTTTCATTGTGCAACCAAAACCTAAACAGATCCATACACATGTTCTCAAGTTCTCACCAGCAAACAAGATGCTCTGTTGAGTTTTATCTGTGTCCTAATACCCTAATTTATCATTGCTTCTAAAAACTTCCCCCCAGCTGTGAATATGGACACACACAAATGCTTTTGCCATTGGCTTGGGGCTATATCCAGGCAGCCAACCGGAGCAGGCTGTTCAGGAACAGCTGGGAAATTCAGCCAGCCTCAGGACTGGACTGTCCTTGCAATTCCACGGACATCCCAGTTATCAGCCCAGGCTCCCAGAAGAGTGGGTAACTGGCTTAGGGGGGCTGCAGTGCCAAACAACTCATCTCCCTTATGAGAGATGAGAGCAGGCCATCCCATTTTATCATCTTATTTACTGGAAGCTAACACCAAGGAGGATGCAGGCTTTTTCTTCTTCTCCACACACCTTCCTCAATAAAGTCTCTGTGTCCTTTCATCCTTCACATTGCTAGTATCAACTCATCTTGGCACAGTTTGAACACCATAGGATTATTTTGGGAGAGGAAATAGGAAGCCTGAAGATGCTACAAGCAACATCAACCTGTGGAAAACTTTGGAACATCCTTGCCATTTTCCTACCAGTTCTGTTTTAAAAATCTGGTGTCTGCTAAGGGGGTGTCTGCAGGGCTCAACAGCCAGGGATGATGCTGTGTCTCACAACTTCTCTTTTTCTTCCCTGGCAGTGAGTGGTCCCTTGCATGGTGAGGTGGGAGAGCTGCCCTTCCAGCAGGAGGAGTTTGAGAAAGTGAAGCGAGGGATTGTTGAGCAATGCTGCCACAACACGTGCTCCCTCTACCAACTGGAAAACTACTGCAACTAGTGGCAAGGCCAATGGTGGGGAGCTCGTGGGCCACAGGGAGAAACACGCACTTATGCTACTGCACCTTCAAACAACTGAATAAATATTGTGGATCTATTGGAAGGATTGTGCTGGTTCATGTGTCCACTTCTTGGGGAGGGGCACCAGTGTCTAGTGTGTCAGTGTTCACACTTGGCTAAGGCAGTTTTAAAAGGTCCTGGAGCCAGCCACGGTTTCACACTATCCTGCCCTACAACCCTGAGATTAGCTCAGTTGGTTAGAGCATGGTGTCAATAACACCAAAGTCATGGTTTTAAACTCTGTATGGACCATTCACTTAAGAGTTGGACTCAGTGATCCCTGTTGGGTCCCTCCCAACTCAGAATATTCTGTGTTTCTGTGAAATGAACTCTGTGGGAGGGAGGGAGGGGTATTATGCAGCATCGGAGCACGTATGTGGAGCATCTGCTACCTCCAAGTGCTTGGTGGACAAGATGGGAGGAGGCAGAGACATTTGTAAAAGACTTCCCTGGTTAGGGAAGCAGTAAAGGGGAATATCTGGGACAATGTCATGCGGATCAGCTTCCTGCAGTTCACAGTCCAAATACAGCCAGGCAGCTGGGAGACTGAATTTCCTGAGCTACATAATGGAAACAGTACAGATTAAGCAAAGAATTAAGTCACCTCATAACTGTACTCAGAAAAATCATGGATGACCACCATGGCCAATTCAGAAAGTGCGTCCAGTTCCCCTTTCTACTTGTGGGAAGCCCAGGCAAAGTCCCAGCTGTGGGATGTGCTTGTATATGACAAGCCATGTAGTGAAAGTGGATTTAATCCAAAAGGAGTTTTGAGTGGAGTTTTGAGTCTGCCCCAAAATTGCCACTTTCTCTGAGGAAAAGCTGCCACAGCAATGTCAGCTGGATGGAGTGGCACAGAGTGTAAGGAAGGGTTATATTCCCTCTGCCGAGGGACTCCCATGCCAGTCTAGTTAAAGCCATGCAGGAGATCCCCATGGGATGAGCTCAGCCTGGCAGAGGTGACAGAAGTGGCCAGGGCTGCATTTTGCTGGTGGCAGATTTTGAAAACTGGTGTGAGAGGAGGCTGTGGTTTTAGCATCCTCTTTTCCCAAACCATTTCCAACTGCCTTCAGTGGAGCAACACAGATGGAAGCTGCCATCTCATCCCTGCCAGGATGCATTACTTCTGCTCCAATCATGAGTACAAAACTGGCCCAATCACTACAAACTGAAAGGCTGGAAGAGCAGCTGGAGGAAGTGATGAAAAGAAGATACAGACATAAAAATGAAATCAGAAAGTGTTTGTGATTCCTGTGGTGACCTTCCATATAAGTTCCCTTGATGCATCCAAGAGCCCAAGACAGGGGCTTCCTCCTGCAGGTGCCACACCAGTGCTGTTCATTCAGTCCTGCTCCCCCTGACCATCCTTCCACTCCTCTCTATTGTCCATTCCTCTGGGCCCCACTGAATACTCCCAGCAGCACAGCTTACAATTGTGACAAGCAGCCACAGGCCAAAATCTTGCGGCTATGAAAGCATGGCAAAGTGTTTGCTGCTTCTGAGCTACCTGGCTGCCACCAAACCTCACAGCTCCAGTTGTTTCTAAAGGGAATTCCCTAGAAGCAGTTCTCCCTGTCCTGGTGCCCCATGAGATCAGGACAGGTGTTACTGAAGTAAAAATATCAGAGCTATTACTCATAAGGGCACCAACATATTCAGGCATGCAGCAAAGTTGCAGCAATCCCATCCATCCATCCATCCATCCATCCATCCACCTCAAGGAGACACCATCCTGATCCCAAAGACAGAGGTTCAGGTCTGCTTGCAAGCTCTGGAGGGAAGACACATCCAAGAGATGTGTTCTTCTCCACAACTGAAAACCTAAGACTTACTAGAGTCACACGGACTTGTCCTGCATCACCCAGGATCAGGTTCCATGGAAAGTAACTGAGCAAAGAAGCTCTTCTGAAGCAAGACTGAGATTTTTTAGTGCAGATATGAGGCTTCCATCTGCATCTATGTGGCAAAATTGTATAGGTCTGCTGGTGGGAAATGTTGGAAGTATGAATACTGAAGAGAAGGAGATAGTGTAGGAGGAGCCCTGAGTGCTTGACAGCCAGACTGGCATGAGCACTTCAAGTGCTGCACAATGGTGATCGAAACAGCTGGAAGAAAAGTGGTATAAGCAAGTCTGTGGAGGTTCCTCAGGCTTCTCTAGGAAGGGGGTACGTGGATCATGCCAAGGATAGGCATAGACAGGAGCAGTCTAGAGCCCTCATCAGAGCTGCATCTTGCATTGCAGAGACAGCCTACATGTGTTCAGAGCCAAAGGAACCAGCAGTCACTTGAAGTAAAACCGAGTTCATGCAACCATGGTGGTTCCTGCATCTGGCCCGGACCTGACTAACTGCTGGCACTCCTGCCCTGGTAGCGATGCTTGGGTGAGGACAGCCCTCCGGAGATGCCCAGCTCATTTCCTGAGCTCTGTCATTATTTGGTCTGATCTTTTGTTTGTGTGTTTTTTCTGAATGCTCTCAATTTGGTGTGGTTGGGAAATAGCAAATGCCACTTTTTCTGCTGGAAAATATTGATTCATCAGGATCAGCACTCCCTGCAGGACTGGACTGGTTTTAGCAAGGCAGGATTTGAAGGGATGAAGGGATACAAAAGGCTCAGGTGCCTACTCTTCCTCATCTGCAGGAAATTGTCCAAGTCTATATGCTAACCACCAGGCTCTGGGCTACTCTGGGGTGGACACTTTTCCTTCTGCTGAAAGACTCCACAATGTTTCAGCAAACACAGAGTGGGAATTGTTTTGAAATATTAAGATGAGGCAGGAGCATCATTTCTTATCCAGTTCATAATACCATAAGATGATTTCTTGGCAGGTTTGGATGATAGGTGAGATGGGGGTCTGGACACTATGGGGGATCTGCCAGTGATTACCTGGGTCTGGAGCAGAAGAGAGAAGGATGAGGAGCAGAAAGGGACTATGATGGACATTCCTCACCATTGAGCTCCCCTTCTGTCTCCTGGAAAAAGGAATCAGAAGGTCCCTTGATGAAGAAGGAAAGAAGAGGAGAGAGTGATGGTCACCAAGGTCAGGGAGAGACCTTCCTCCCCAAAGCAAGAGCTGTCTTGAAGGCAAATGGCGTATAGCGAGCTGCACTGCTCGCCAGTAGGTGCAGGAGGGGAAAAAAAAAAGGGTCTACACTTTGTTTTGCAGAACTGAAAATAGCATAAAGGGTCAGCTCTTCTCTTTTTAAAAGCTGCAGTATGGTGAAGGCAAAGGGGAACAGAGGTACTTTCCCCTCTTTTTCTGGGACTTCAGAGGAGGAAATCTGAAGGCAACTCAAGGTATTTTCCACACTGGAGCACATGGCTACTTGGCTTGCAAATGTAATGCTGCAGGGTTGCTGGCTCTGTGCTCTGGCGGGGCAAGTAACTTTAGCCCCTTACCCCAACCAAACCCGAGAATGGATGTCTTTAATGGTGTCCTTAACAGCAGTCCAGGATGGGTTTTTTTTATAAAGCCCCTCTCAAATCCCTGTGCCTTTGCCCAAGTAATACCCTGCTCTCAGAAGTGTTTGGGAGATGCCAGATCTTCTGAATTCCTGGAGGAGAAGTGACTCAAGGACAGGGAACGCTGCATCCATTGACTTCCCTGCCTACTCCTCTTTCTGGGCTTTGCGTTGTGATCTTTGGGAAGCAAATGCATCCAGTCCCCTTTATTCTGACTCAGCAGTTGCTTTGAAGTGATTTTTGCAGTAGCAGTGGGGCATCATGCCTGGCTAAAATATCTTGGCTCTGCTACTCTTGCGACAAACTTCCAAAGGTCTCATGCTAGCGGTGGAGAGCAATTTGAAAAGAATGCAAATAAAGGCTTCACTTCATTCATGCTGCTTGAATAGAGAATAGAAAGCTGAGCCACCAAGGGGATTGCAAGACAAATTCTTTGGGCTGCTGAGTTGTTAAGACTGCCTAGAAAAGAAAGGACCAAAGTTGCCCCTGTTTGCCGTGTGCATGAACCCTGTCCCAAAAGGGCACTGCTCCAGTTTGGAGGAAAGCGGAGTGATGCACAAACAAATGGGAATGGAGGGAAGGCACTGCAGGGCACCAACGACTAGGGTCCCTGGTGGTTGGGTGGGAGATCATGTCCTCCTGGTGGCTGGATGAGCTGTGCTGCTCCAGCTTATCTGGAGGGGAAGGGAAGGCTGCCACTTTCCCGGAGCTAATCTGACTCTATTATTTCCTTTCCGGGAAACCACAGATAGAGTGCTCTCTATTACTCTGGGAACTCACAGTCTTACTTTAAGAAACAGTAAGCCTATACCCTGGGATTTATTTCTTTTTAACCAACTTATCAGCTTTTTAGTAAATTTTAAACCTGTTTATAGCTCCTTATCTGCAGCGTGATTCCTTAATAACTGGCTTGCAGTGATGACTTGAGTTGGAAAGCATGCGCTGAGCAGATTCAGTGTTAAGACCTCAATTTCACTCTGATTTAGACCAATCTCACCAAAGACACCTATTTTGAACAAAAATTAGCTCTTCTTCCTTCTGCTTTCATTCTAGGCAGGAAGAAGGCTTTAGGTCAGGCTAAAAATTGATCTGGAAATACAATGCCAGCGCATTGTCCCTGGCTGAATTATTCCTGCATGCCATGGGGAGGAAGGAGGCTGCTTTTTCCAAGCCCAATGCCAGGCTGGCTCTCCCATACCTCCCCAGTCCTGTTGGGCAGAGCAGGCAGGATCAGATTCAGGACAATAACGGGAAGTGAAGCAAGCCCATAGGAGAGCACAAGGAAATGATCTGAGCCTCAATCCTTTCCCTCCATCCTCAGTCTGCTTCAGGACTGTCAACAAAAGGTAGACTAATCATTTGAGCTTCTCCAGCCTCCTTTCTATTGTTGAAAGAGACAGCCAAAATATGTGGAGTTTTTTGTGTGTTTTTGGTTTGTTGTTTTTGTTTTGGTTTTTGTTTTTTTTTTTTTCCCCCTGCCTGGTATGTGCCAGGATTGCCAGAATCTCCAGGATGTGTGTGTTTGTTCACACTGAAATTTCCCATGAATGTTTTCAGATTTTGGAAGAAAATGGATAACAGAAATAAATCTGGCTTGTGATTTCCAGGTTGTTGTTGTTTGGGCTTTGTAATGCTGGATTTTGGCAGTGGGGGTGTTTTACATAACTGCCAACTTCTGAAATGTAACTTTTTGTCAGAAAATAATGCAGCTTCCTCTTTTCTAATCAGAAAACGGAAAATCAAATATAAATGACACCACCCACACTACACTGACAATAAACCATTCTGTGGAATTTTCAATGGAAAAAATTCTACCCTTTTTTCACCTTATCAGAAACCTCCTCCACTTTGAAGACTGGGACCCAACAGGGTCCTGGCTTTGCAGACATGCCTACCAGTAGATCTTTCACACCCAAGTCTCAAGCTTTTCCTACATATTTAGGGGAATTTTAAAAACTTATCCCAAATAAATGTTGTCTTGGCCCCTGTGCTTCCACTGATTTCAGTGGCAGGAGTAAGAAATCACAGTGAGTAGACTGAGACCTAGTAAAAGCACACTCATTTAGCAAACCACAGTGTGCTCCTCTCCCATTTCTGAAACAGCTTTTCCAGTATGTCTGCAGCCTAAACCTGGCAACATTTTTCCAAATGCTGACATCTTGTCCTGAAATAATGAATTTAATCTCAAATGAGGAAAAAAACAGACCCCACAAAATCCTGATGAAATGTAGACAGTTTGTTTTCCAGTTCTAGTCCCAGTGCAGGCATTACGAGGCAGGTGTCCAGTGTGCATACCTGTGCACCCATGTGCATTTTGGCTGACTAAACCACGGGTGCTTCTCTGCAGTGTGGAAGCAGAGACAGGGAGGGGACAAAGGCACCCTTCAGTTCGTGCATCCAGGGTTGGGAGAGGGCACCTGGCTCTGCCTGGCTTATGTCAATCATGTCAGAGAAACACCAAAGGTAAAGTCCCTCTTGGTAAGCACTCCTTCAGCATCAGCTCCTTTGCTCCTGCAAGATCCCTGGCTGTATCCCAGAAACACTGAGCAGCACTGACGTCATGCCATTTTTCCTTTATGGTTTTGACTACACAGCCTGGGTATCATTCTCAAAATGCTTGCCCTTTTTCATCCCCTGAAGCAGTTGCTTTGTCTACCCTGTTTTGGTGCGCATCCCATTTAAGAATACAGGAATAGGAAAAACTTCCAAGCCATTTGCCCTGGACCTTGCTAATCTCATATCACTGCCTTCTTCATTTCCAAAAAGGCTTTTACGTCCTGATTTCTTCCCTTAGTCTGCATGCAGTTTTAGTTTTTGGAACCTTCCTGAGGAATTCATCCTCTCCTGTTGGGCTTCACAGTCCTCACAACATGGAAAAGCTCCCGAGGTGTCACATATCTTTTGAGAACTGTGGCTCTGTCATGAATATAGGGCAACACAAAAATGTTGGGAATCTGTTAAAGAAAGACTCCTGCAACGGCATTCCCTTCTCTTGCAGTCCCAGCTGCTGCCAGGGGATGGAGCGCAGATCAGCCCACAACTGGCAGCACCGTCTAGGGTCGGGCACGGTGGCATGGCTGTCCCACCAGAGACCCACGAAAATAGGGGAGAAAGATGACAGATACAGACCGTGTGAGGTGTTGGAGAAAAATCCACTGAAGATGTGATGCTGGAGCAAGACTTTGCACCAAGGCCATGTGGCCAACAGAGCTGGGGCAGCAAGGAGATGGCTGGAGCAATGAGAGCAGACTGCCCGTCAATCCACAGGCAGCTCTCAGTGGTGATGTCAGCCCCCACTGTCATGGCCAGTGACCTGCAGTGATGATGAGTTGCGTTGCTGCTGCTGCTGCTCTTGCTCTGCTCTTTATTGAAGGTGGTATTACTTCAAGGAAGATTGTAGTTGCCTTTCTGAACCTTTTGAATCTGGGACCACCAGCCTGACTTTCCCACCCCAAGGCACCCTCACCAATGGTTCACTTGTTACCCTGCAGGGCATTTTTTGTATTCTCTGGGGAAACTTTACCTGCCCAGTATTTCCTCTGATGTAGCACATACCTGTGGCCTGTTTCAGGTCACATGGGCCTGTGTTTTCAAGTCAAAAAGCACCTTTTGAGCAGACCAAGGTTTAGGTCTACAGTAACCTCTTGCTGAGCTTTGCAACAACACCCTGTTTTTTTCTGGCTTGCCCTTGCACTGACGTACTGAAGAGCTTAGATATATGTCCTGAATGGAAACATTAAACATGTTTCAAAGCTGAAACATCTCCCCAGCCAGCACTGCCATGGGGCTGGTGCTCAAATACTCACTCCCATGCATCACACAAGGCATTTCATGGGATCACGGTCCTCCTCCTTGCCCGTGACACAGCTTTGACCAGCTACTCTGCTGCTGGGGACAGCCATTGCCCTAGCCAGCATCTCCTCCCAGAGGCCCTAATGAGGGTTATAAGATGATGCTATAGCCAGCAGAGGGAGTGCTCAGAGCTTCGGGATGCACAGGGACAGTTTGGGAAGTGCCGGGAAAATGTATTAAACCCAAGGTCAGAGTGATAGGGTGCTGAAACAAAGGTTCGCCCTGGCTCACCTGTCAGCCTGGTGATGCTCAGCTGAGAGAGGATGGGGAAATGGGTTTGCCATGAATCCCTCTGGAGACCCTGGGGAATGTGAACCAGAGATGAGGATCCACAGCGAGGGACATGTTTGAGCCTCTTAGGCTTGGGTAATTCTGCAGAGCATGCTCTAAGCTGTCAAGTGGAATTCCCACATTCATTCAATTCTTTGCTCTTAACTTTGGGCTTTCCAGTTCAAATAATTGCTGCAACTCAGTAAGAAATCACTTCTACACCATTTTATTTCCAAAGCAATTCAAACCTCCATCCCAACACCAGCTCAGTCCTTGTGCCTCACATCACTGCTGGAGTCAGGAGGTACTCAGTGGGATGGAAGTTGTGGGAAGCTCAGACTCAGCTCTGCCCACCAGACAAACATTTTAGGCAGAGTTTAATTTGAATTTAGGCCAAACAGAGTATGCACAGCTAATTTGTATAACTTCAGTGAATTAAAGACTTAACATCTGACAATATCTATAACAGGCTCTTATGTTAGGGAAAAGGTCTAAATTGTTATCCATTAAATGCCCCAGTGGTGGCAGAGCCTCTCTACTCACATACAATATCTGAAATACAATTTGTTTCCCAGATGCATGTCATCAAAGACTCAAGCCTGGTCCCCTCCCAGCTGTGTGGATTCCTTTTAAACGAAGGCTCTTCAAGCACCAGTGGGCAATTTTGCAACTTGTCCCAAGATCAATTAGCAGATCAATAACTAAAGAGAGTAATGTAACGAAGTCAGGTATCTCTGGGATTGTGCTAGGACAAGCTCATGAAGGGATTCTGATGTGGATGACATAAATACCATTAAATCACTTGCAGAGTGAGGTTAGGTAGGGAAAGCATAGCGCTGAGTGTTAGGAAGGTGTTGTGCATGGTGAGCACAACAACAGACTGATTAACACTCCATGCAAAGTCTATTGCACGCCTGATAAAAGACAATGGGGCACATTTTCACCACTAAATACATCAGAGATGAAAGAGAGATGAAGGAAGCAGAAAAGAGCAGCAGGAATGACCTGACCTGCCTGAAACCTGCCTTTCTACTGGAGAGCAAGTAAGCTCACTATACTTATCTGAAAAAATGGTTGAGAGAGACTTGGTTGTAATCAAAATGGTGGCTGTGAGAAGGGTCCTGATGGTGCACAGCAGCCAAAAGCCTTATGAGATTTAATGTCTAAAAGGTGAAGTTAAGACCATCTGGACTGTAGTAGTGTTTGGTGGGCAAGAGGCAACTGCTCAGAGGGATCGTTCAGCTGTCAACACAAGAGATTTGTATGTCAATGTCAGTGGGACCTGGTTGCTCACCCCAACATCAGATGCTTACTCTGGGAGCAGCTGGGTACAATTCTTTGCCCACAATATGTGGAAAGTCCCGCTTTGAGTCCCAGTGAAAATCTGTGTCTGAGGTTTCTGATATGCCTGATGCCTTTGCTGCCATCTCAAACCCATTGTCCCTCTTTCCATTTCATCCCCTGAGGTGAAATGGCAAAACGTAGGGGTGTCAGTGGGGGTGGCAGTGAGTATTTACACCCTCCAAAAAGAGAGTGTGGGAGCCACTGGGTAGTGATGCTATTGCTGTGAGGGGCTTTTCTCTGGGGCATGGATGAGGACAGAGCCAAGAACAGTGAATATCTCTACTAGAAAGCAGCTCCTTTTGCAGCCATATCCCTTTACAGCTGAGATGTGGCAGTGAACCCTGCCACCAGTCCAGGCAGTCTGCTGATCTTACTCTTCCCTTCCCAAAGGCAGTATCAAATGAGGAGAGTAAATGCATAGGAAGGAAGTGTTCCCTCCTCCCTGCACTTGTTTTCCAGTTAAATTCTCCTCCCTGTTCAGGAGCAATCTCATGCAGCTCTGCAGCAGAAGACACTCTGTCCCACCAACTATGTCATGTGCTGTTAGTTGGTACCAACTTTTAAATGGAGGTGCCTTGACCCAAGATAGCCCTGTATTTCTAGTTTACATTTACTCAAAATAAACCTGAGAGGAGAGCCAGCACTTGCTTGTGATGTGGGTGATTCCTTCAAAACCCGAAGCTGTCTCATTCGCAGCAAACCTGGACTGGGAAACCTTCAGGAAGATGGGATGGCAAAACCTGTGATGAGTTCAGTGAAGGAATAGGGGGAAAAAGTCAAGGCAAAATGGCTCAAGCAATGATTCATTGGGACTCTTATTAGTAGTAGCTCCAAATCAGCAAGAACGACCAAGCTGTCAGCAAATCCATTTTAGATATGAGCAGACCTCTAAAGTCAGCTTTAGTCTGTGATATCCTCCCTGTGCTAATACAAATTCTCTTTTTGACAACACCTGATGGCTGGTGCAGACGCAGGAGAAAACTTCATCACCCAGGGTGGTGGGAGCTCTGGTGTGATGCCTTTCTCCTTGACTATGCCCCTGTAACCTGAGCTACAAACCATTTCACGTGACTATATCTGAATGCCAAAAGAGCATATCCTCTGGGCAGCCCAGCAGGGACATGGGCTCCAGCACATGCACCCTGCTTGGCCACTCACCAGGGCACAGAAGGGCACTGCAGGAAACATTCTGGCAGGTCCATCAATTTTATCACAGTGCTTTTGTTCCCTGCTCCATCTGGGATCCTGGCTTGCACACTTTGCTTTACCTTCCTGACAAAGTCATAAACAGCAGCAGGGCAGCAGAGTTCAGGAACAACCTGTGGGGGAGGGAGTTGTCTGTCAGAGAGCCCTGGAGCAGCTCGTATTAGAAAGGCTGTCTGGAAGGCTGGCTCTCCACAGCCTGTGCTGTGGCCAAGCCAGACATGAAGCAGGTGGGAAAGCAGCCGTTTGGGTAAACACATGGCAGCAGTGCCTTGCCAAGCAGGCGTCGAGCGCTGAAGCCACGTAGAGCACAGCCAGGTGGAGCCAAGTGAAGTGCTCACTCTCTGCAAACACCATTGTGTGTGGTGTGAGTGGGTCTTGCAGTCTCCTCTACCTCCACCTCCCACCCCACAGCTTTGGGAGTCCCCGTGCCTGGGGAAGCTGGGTTTGGGATGCAGAGATGCTGCTGCCTGTAAGGGAACTCCGTCTTCCCTCTGAGCTTGAGAACTTATGAGGCTTTTGCCCCCATCAGATGGTCTTGCAGAAACATCACAGGAACAATCCTGGTGCTGGAAACTGGTGGGCAGGGAGAGGTAGGTCACAGGGGATGGCATGTTTGGAAATCAGAGGCCACGTGGTAGTGGCAGGGAGAAGAGCAGCCTGGAGGATGGGAACCACTGCCAAAACCCTCCAAGCACAGTTGAAATCACTTCCTCTGTTCCAACTTTCTGCAGTGGCATGATGTGGATCATGTAGCCCACTTGCAAATTAGCACTATGCCCTGGCTCTCACCTGCCATGCCACCATTAGCCAGGGCAGATCCTTCAAAGCAATTACTGAAGCTCAAGGACTGGTTTCTCACTTTAGCACAGGGATCTGGGACTGTTTCCATTCCAATGACCAGAACCTGGCTCCAGTCATTGCTATCCTGGCAGAATCATGCCCAGAAAAGCATGCTTAATTTAAAAGGCAAGTACCAACATCCCAAGCTGGTTGTTTAGACTAAATGAAAGGTTTTCTGAAAAAAAAAAAAAAATAAAAAAAATCAGTCTGACTTAAATTCCACCCCCCTTCCCCAGGAGATTACTCCCTATCTGTTTGCCTCCCGAAGGTGGGAGCAAAGGCTTAGCAGTGAGTCATCTTTTACTTTGTATACCCCGACAGTGCTATTACTGCTCTCATGTGGGTCTCTGGGAACGGTGAGGGCGGTGGTGGGTGGGAGAAAGCCGCCATGAAACAGGTATCAGCTACCAGAGGGGGTTTGCACCCTGATTGCCTTGCTGCCTGTGGGGGGATCAGTGAGGTATTCCTAGAAATATTGCCCTCCCCATGTTGGTTCTAGCTTGGGGCAGGCAAGACCTGCTGCCCTCCACAAGTAGGGTCTCAAACCAGGATTGGGATGGGAGCTCTTGAAACACTCTAGTGACTCAGAAAAATACAAGATGACGCTCATGTAAGATAATTAGGGAGCGAGGGGAGTACTCAGCCTGCCCAAATGAGCCTGAAGCCCCTGGGCTGACTCACTGGAAACAGCAAGGTTCACCTAGAAAGGGATACCAAAGCAGTTCCTAAAAATCAGCAGTTGTAGACATTCATTGTCTCCGATGACAGAAGCCCCAGAGTGGGACCCAGCAGATCTGATCTGAAATAAATTCCCACCTCTGACACAAGGTTTCTTGGAGGGAGAACAACTTACCCCTAA
Organism: Formicarius rufipectus; assembly: GCA_013399695.1. Lineage (NCBI taxonomy): Eukaryota > Metazoa > Chordata > Aves > Passeriformes > Formicariidae > Formicarius > Formicarius rufipectus. The sequence continues at coordinate 2,263,097 of VXAU01003998.1, forward strand.
AAAGAAAAGGGATGTCTGCTATCCATTGTTAGATTTTTCCCTCTTTATTTCACATGTAGAGACAAAGGAATTCATTCTATTTCTGTAAAACATCTTTTTTCATTTTTTTCTCCCTTTGGATTAGGTTAGTGGAGAAGAGGTTGTTCCAGTCTGGCACCTCATGTGGTTACTGTGCTTGTTTTGACTAAAAAACACCCGTGTGATCTGTACATATTTGAAATGGTTGCCTTTAATGCAAAAAAAATCTAAACAAAAAATCTATGCAACTTTCCAGGCAAAAAAAAAAATCTTCTGTATGAAGGTCTACCTGGTACAGTGAGAAGGCTCAGCAAGAGACCCACCTGGAAAAATAAAGGGAGGAGAGGCAGGCAAATTTGGACCAGGGGTGTGATTTCCATTGCTGTCATTACACTTGGTGGTAATTAATCACGTCCAGGTAATTGCATAGCTACAGAGGCTCACTGCAGCCACATCTCATAATTTGGGATGCCCTGAACTGGGGCCAGATGAAGCTTAAAAGCATTATTTCCAATAATTTTTGTGTTGTCTCATTGAACATTTGTTCATGCAGGTGTTTTAATCATTCTCTGTCTACCATTTCCTCAGCAGCATGTCCTTGCAAAGGGCTCAGATAAAGGTCTATTCCAGGGTTAGGATGGGCCTTGCATCACCCACGAGCAATGTCACAGGGATGGAGGAGACACCTCCAGCTCATATAGGTCAAGGCATCAGAGGTCTGCATCCCATGAGCTTCACTGGGAACACATGCACCAAGGGATAGAAGCCTAGCACCATGGGAGGTGGCTGACGGTGTCTATACCCACACATGGATTATGCAGGGAAAGGTTCGTGGGGGGTCTCCCTTGGCTGTAGTGATATCTAGCACTGCAGTTTTCTTTAAACTGTGGGGAAGTTGGATTAGGTGAGGAATTCCAAAATTTCTTAGCTTTTCAAATAACATGTCTACGATATCACCCAGTCTGACTTAAGCTCCCACCTGGGCCTTGGGAATTCAGTTAACCCTTTGCCTGTTGACTTCAGGGCTTGAACTGGGGCTTCAGTGAGAGCATTTTCGGAGCCCATTATCTTTGGCTGATGAAGAGATGAAGACTCAAGTGGCACAAACAAAGTCGTGCCGGAAATAGGGGGTAGAATCTGAATCACCTGCCATTTGGCTCTACCTACTTAGACAAGCACTCACTTCCCCCTCAGCACAAAAATACATTTGGACACACAGACACACACACACACGCCTGCACGTGCTACGCAAGCATACCAGCTGCTGTTTTGAAAGCTACATGCATGGGTTTTTGGTGAGTGTTACCTTCCAAGTAATTAGCAGTTAGCTCAGCAGTCTCGGGGGTCCTACCCTGTGTGAGGTCTCCTGCTCCAGAAGAGTGGAGATCTCTACAAAATCCTTGCTCCTCTCACCAGGGCCTTTCTGAAACACAGCTGTCACCATTAAAATCCTATTTCCCATCACACAGGATTGCATTATACCTACTTGCCCTATGACACTACTCAAAGATGCCAACCCCATATATACAGCTGTCCTTGAAGGTGAAATAGCTATGAGCTGGTGATACACTCAATCCCATCCTGGCTGGAACCTGGCTCGGGGTGCAATCCCCAACTTGGCTCTGCCAGCACCACACCACATTATTGCCATGGTTGGTGAATTTTTCAGCAGCAGAGTATAAACATTTCTAGTGAAGTGCACTTAGTGTAAGTTACTTTGCCAAGTGCTGTTGCCTCCCCTCCTTCATTATGATTATGAGACAGAGTTTTGTTTAAGTGGGAAAACAAACTGCCTGCACCTTCTTCTTCCCCATGGGCGTTCATCATCCACGGTAAGCGCAGCATAGCCTGGAGGGGATGCTGGCAGCACAGGTGGCCACAGGGTGTCCTGGTGACACCTGCTTCGGGAGGCGAGGGTGCAAGGAGTGGGGACCTTATTGCAATCTCCTGTACAGGCCCCTGCCAGGTGTAGGTGTTGAAAGTTTCAGCCTCTAAGGCAACAAGACAACAGGGGATAGACTTATTCCTGTCATGAGGATGGGGATGAAAACCAGAGGGAAATTGACTTGCTCAAGGTGATGTGTGGATGCAGTGGCAGAGTAAGACTCTGTGTGAGCTCCATGATACCACTAATCCCCATGCCCACAGCCATCTGCCTATGGATCCCCAGTCCCACATCCTTCTTTGGGGATTTCACTGCTCAGCTCAGACCTGAGGGCACACCAATTGTTAGGCCTGGCAGCACATTTCATCCTGCCCAAAAAGCCCCAGCGTGAAGAAGTTATGGCAGTTGGAATTGGAGACAGGAATCCCTGTAAGGTGCAAAGCCCAGGCCTGGGGGAGACGCTTCCACCCAACCCTCTGGCCAAAGACAATGAGAGCTGCAAACAAAGACCTGAACTGAAGCAGAGCAGCAATGCAAAAAGAAAGGGGAAAAAAACCAAAGAAAAAAAAAAGGAAGACATGCCTGAAAGATACATAGCTGGGATTCCAGAACTCCTCAGAGGTATTCGAGCTTAGCCAACAGTCTTGTTTTTTTTGGTTTTTTTTTTCCAAAGCCATTAATTACACAACAGAGACATAACTGCACCACTCCACCTCTCTGCAGCAAATAAGGGCCCCACATATATTGCCTAAAATGTGTCACCCTCTGTACTCAATGCCATCATCTCCTTTGGGCACTTGGAAAAATAACCCATCACATGGTTGTATTTGCAGCTGGCTCTTGTATCTGATTTTGTGTAGAGTATTGAATGGGTGCTTAAAGCATGCGAGTCCAAAGCTGCTCACCTGAACAGCTTTTCTGAGCTCACTGATTACACAAGGCCAAGGCAAAGATCCCTAAGAAGCTGCACCAAGGGAATATCTGTACAAGGACTTCATCTACCTCTGACATGGCCCATCACTGCCACTGGCCACCCAGCAATGGCTGCTCTGTGGAAGCTGCTGGAAAGGACCTCAGAAACATCTGCTTTGTCTCTTCTTCTGAGAAAGAAGCTCACCTTCTTTTGCTCATGGATCCAACAATATGCAGCCTGACTGACTAGTTCATACTGACACTCCTGTGCGCAGGACAAAACATTTTTAAGGGTGAAACCTGGGTTTTCCAAGTGCAGACAGAATGAAGTGGTATGAGTGTGCCTCGCTGGAAGATGACACACAGGCACCCTTAGAGAACATGGTGTGCTCCTGCTCAGAGGCAAGTCGCATCCCTGTAGACAATCTTCCTGCTGCTCAGCTCCTCCCTGGAGGATGCAAGGATATCTGCTAATAGCATTTCCTTTCTAGAACATTCTTGTCAGATCATCCCTGCAGGGACACAGCTGTAGGTCACAGTCTTCACCTGGAAGAGCTTCTAGTTCAAAGGGTTTCCAACTGTCTCCTGTAGCATGTTTCATTTGCAAGATGTTTTGACTCAGAACTTACTCTGTAGACAGACCCATATTTGCACAATGCTATAAAGAGCCAGCTTAGTCCCCGAGTGCTTGGAAGAACTAATTGTACCTGCTGGAGCTTTTATTCGTCATTAAACAATCCTGGACCACTTCTTCCTCATGACATTCCAGTGCATATTTTGATGGAAATGCTTAAAAAAATATGGAAAACAGGAAATGGTGATGTGCTTAGCTGTTAATATAGGCACAGACTCATCTTCCTTCTCTGCTACTCTATTTGTTGCACATTTTTTAGACAAATAATCAGACAAAACTTAGAGCCTTGTGGCCTTCCTCTGCAATGAAAAGAAGTTGGGGAGAGGGCAGGCATTCTGCTTATCTACCCTATTCCACCCTTCTTGGAAATTCCTTTTGGGGAAGACATCAGCTGAAGTGGAGTCCTCTTTGGCAATCAGGGATGACCAAGAGATGCTTGCTTTTCCACAGATGATGGGGAGATAGGAGAAAGTTTTCTCCCCTTCTGGGATCACCTGACCTTGGGATCCCTTGGCCTCTGTCTTTTGGGCCACACTGTAGACAGCATCTCAACAAGCAGACTCACTGAGCTTTACTTGCTGAACATCATTTGTGCCTTTTCAATTCCTCACTCACAGTTGGCCACAGTGGCATCTCCTTATCCCACATCCTCCTTCCTGCAGTCTCTTGAACTATGTGAAGCTGCTCAGACTGTAGCTTTTCTCTCATCACTGGAGACATTGAATTTTAAAAGACATTACAGGAATACCAAGTCTTTCCAGCCCATAAAAAAATAAAAAGCATAGTTGTTTGTTCTCCATATAAACAGGGGTGATAAACACTACACTTGTGTCTTTTAGCACTTTCACAAATTCCTCTGGCATAGTGCAATAACTTAACATGAAATAATTTCATTTTTGCTTTTCTCAGCATCCTCCAAGTCCTTAGGATCCATCTGCCAACACCTCTCCTGAGGACCTAAGTCCAAGCACTGCTCCAAGGTATCAGCAGATCTGGGCAGGAGTTGATCTAAGAGTCTCTCTTTCTCTCTGAACATGGCAAAAAATGGTCCCTTGCTTATGCATAAGGTCAACTTCCTTTTTCCCTGCCCATAAAACAATCCTGCAGCAGAAACTCTTCGGGCTGGGAGCACAGCCTCAAAATGTTCACTCCACCCAGGGGTGTCAGGAGTCCTACATAGACCTGCCCAGCCTCTGCTCATTTGCTTCTTGTTGACCAGGGGCCCCAGATGAATTATTTCTCTCCCTCTTAGCTCTGTGATTTCAATTTTATTCAGGGGCCTTCCATATATCACATCTCCTTTTGCCAGTGAATCTTTCTTGTTCCAACAGTTTAGCATGCTCTAGGATCAATATATCTTAGCATGCAAGGACACAGTGTTATTGTCAGGTTCCTGGGTTGTACAAAGCAAAAAGTATCACTTTCTTAAAGCCACTGTAAGATGCCCTGGGCCAAGTATGATTATTCCTGCCATTAAACAACTGTGTATAGGACTGGTGAATCACTGTCCATTCTCAGTAGGAATGATTATTTCTTCTAGTCCTCAATGACAGGAGACCCAAACCCACAGCCCAGCTTCCTCATCCTTTTGTCTCATTTTGGACATCCCAAACTGCAGATCAGTAAAGCCGAGATCAGTAAAGCAGTGTGGTTTCTCCTGGCTGTCCTCACTCTTGACATATGAGAATATAAAGAGATATATGAGAATACAAACTAGGGTACCTTTGTAATGCCGCAGGCACAGCATCTGAGCCATGCACCACAAAACCCTGTTCTTGTCATTTGTGGTGTAATTGTGAAATAAACCAAACAAACATCACAGAGTTTCCTGGTCAGGCTGGGATTTAGTGACCTTTCCCCCTCTTTGGATTATAGATAGAGAGGAAGGGAAAAGTCATGCAAATGTCCCCTTCCCTGAAGGTATCTGCCTGGCTCATCTCTCTGGCAGCATCGGTAACATCCACCCTGGCCCAGGACCACTGTATTTCTGCAACTATTTACATTCCTCTGCCTTTGCTGAAGCTCATATCCCTGCTTGCAAGGTCCAGGCTGGCCCAAGTTTTCCTGTTCTTCCCCCTTTCCCTGGAAAGTTTTCTGACCCAATGCCACGTGTTGGTGGCCACCCACAAGATGCTTTGATCAGCTCAGATGGGTAGTGCTGTCAGGAGGCTTTGCAGTCTGCCCAAATACTTCCACAGCTGCTGCAACAGCAGACGTTTTCTCTGTGAGTCCCTGGTATCCCCCAGGTTTCAGGGCACGTTTCAGATACCGCTTTTATTTCAGCTCCCACTTTAGATCCACTTAGTTCCAGCTCACTTTGGCTGACTTTGCTTTGTCAACACTATGCTAGATTCTTGCAAAGCATTTAAGAGGAACACACAACCATGATATCTCTTCTGAACTGTATCGATGGCCACAGAGGTCAGACAACTGCAGAAGGGAGTGGTTTATTTTTATTGCATTTCCGACATTTTCAAATGATGCTTTGCTGCAGGCCCATCCACTTTCAATCCAAAAAGCTTCCTCAGATGCTGTGTTTTTGCAAGACCATTGGTGGTCAGTGCTATAGTTCAGAGGCTTCCCTATCCCTCTCTTTCTGTTTCCCTGTCCTCAGGTTTGCCCCGTCCTTAGTTTTACTGGTCCTCCTCCTGCTCTCCCTCACAGGCCCTTCTTAAAGGCAATGCCAAAGGCTGGAGTTTGGGGTGGAGGCAGCTATTGTTCCAGCTATCTGCAGTGTAATGTTCCTTATGACTGTATTAAATGAAGGGCGGAGGTCACACATCCCTAGTTTAAATTAGGTTTAGGTTGACCTTTAACAATATTACACTCGTGGATCCTCTCATAACTCACCGAATAAACTCCCAAAGGGTTTTATCACCTCCCTCTTTTCTTCCTACTGTAAGGATGCCCGAGGCTTAATGTGCTTCTCTCCAATTTCGCTTTGATTTTTAATCCTATCCCCTGCTCCTCCTTCTCCCCCCGCTTCCCTCAATACAGATATATTCACTCCTTTAAAGGTGGGGGGAAAGAACCTGTTCCTTTTCTGTTCTGGGCGACAGCTCTTTCTTTTGTGTCTCTTTCTTCCCTTCCCCGCCCCCCTTCTCTTTCTTGACACAATGCACTATTTATTTGCACTGAAGGATAACTAAGAAGCAATTAAAAGATCAAAAGGCACAAACACAAGTAGATCCAGTGGCAACTTGTGGGGTTTATTTTGCTGTAGCTGCTGCTGCTGAATCTTCACCAAACTGCTGCCGTGGTTTTCCCCCAGCCAGAGGACACCTCTCTTAGTGGGTCGCCTCTTCCTCCAAGCCGACTTTTTTATGATCGCTATTTTTCACCCCCATTGTTTGCTATTGCAGTTGTTTACTGGAAAATCACTTGTTTTTCTCAGGGAGATTAACCCTGCAAGCTTTCTTTTGTCTACTCTCAGGAGGTCCTTGTGGTGAGTTGGGGGAAGGGAGCTGGGCTCCTTCATCTATTAACAGTAGCTTACAGCCCTGCTGACCCCCCCTGCAAAGGTTGGGTCCTTTACTTTGATGAGGTTCTGCTTTCGCAGCCAGGAAAGGTAGTTGCTTTGTTAAGACCACCTCTGTTGAGCGGTTTGTGAGGACCCACAACTACTGGGATTTACTAAGTCCTGGGCATGCATGAGAAACTCCAAAAGCCCAAGGTAAGAAGCATCGATAGAAGTGACCCTTTCTAGGGGAACTCTGGAGCCCTGACACATGCCGGCAGATGTCCAGTGCCTTTGACAGTCAGGTCCCTTATTTAAATGATTAAATACCAGTGTCGGAGCTGAGATTCGATGCCTGGGGTTGAGTTTGGTGTGCACTGAACCGCTTCCTCAGCATCACTACCTTGTCTCCCAGGTGTGACAATGTTTCAGTAGATGAGAACAGGAGTGGTTGGTGTGATATGCAGAGGACAGCTCAGGGAACAGAAGAATGCTGGGGAGATGTCCAATGCCTAATGAGAAAGTATAATCCTGCCCACATTTTCTCGGGCATGTTTAGGGCAATTACAACTGTTAAGAGATGCACCGAGCCTCCCATCCTTGGCGGGGGGGGGGGGAATGCAAACTTGAAAGAAAGAATTAAAACAAAGGGGGGGTTATTGCATGCTGGATGAGGACTGCTGCATCCTTGCCCTTTCGCGCTACTATCCATGGCAAGCGCTGCCTGAGGTGGACCAACCTCCTGCCCGCTCTGAGGTAGCTCTGCTCCAACGAGGGTGTGTGCTTGTGGCGCAGCGTGGTACGCGCGCCCCTGCAAAGGGGCACCCACTGGGGCCGTGGTGAGGGTGCTGGCACCCGGGGGCTGCCTTGGGGTTGCCCTGGAAAGCCAAAGGGATCCCTTCCCCTGAGACAGACTTGGATGGCAGATCCTCGGGAGAAGGCGACTGTCGGTCGATGCATCACGGTCTGCCTGCCATACATCAGCGCAGAGCAGCGGGAGCGCGTTCTGCCCGCGCTGCTGCACACGCACGGCAAAGCCTGGGAAAAGTCCCTTTGCCTTAAAGGCAGCGGTGCTCGCTTGCAGGAGCCGGCGGGAAGCAGAGACTACCTAGCGGGAGGGAACCGCTGCGGGAAGGTGCTCTACGAGGTGCAAAACCCGAGTACGGAGGAGGAGCGTCCATGTTGTCCACACGGACAGGCAGGGGTGGGTGCGGGGGTTCGCTGCAGCCGAGGCGGGGGCTCGGCTGCCCGCACCGGGGCGCGTAGGGCGGGACGGGGCTCCGGGGCAGGCACGAGAGCCGGGGCAGCCGTGCGGGAATGCCCCTGACTTTGCTGGGGAGCTCTACAGGACACTTCGGCGGCCGGCGCGGACACCTGTGCCCGTGCGCACCTAGAGAGACCTGAAAGAGGACGGGCTGGGCGATCTCCCCCCTCCTACGCCGCCAGGGCTTGGGGTTCGCCAGCTCACAGCGAGAGGCGCTCAAGGGGTGCCCCCCCCAGCATTCTGGGCAGGGGCTCGGGGCGCGGACCCACACCTCCTCCCCTCACCTGCGGGGGAGGTGGGGGATGCGCGTAGCCCCACTCGCGCCCGGGGGTCGGCAGAGCACGTCAAAGCCCCGACCCGGGGTAACAGCACGCAAAGAAACCGTGAGGCAGAAACTTTCTGTCCCCTCTTCCCTCCCCGCGCTGGACTCCGGAGGGTTACGAGGGAGAAGGAGGGAAGAAAGAGAGGGAGGGAGGGAAGAGAGGGGGTTCGACCGCTCTGCAACATTATTGGCTGCATGGCCGGGCTGGTGCTCGCCGGGAGAGCATGCCCATTGGGGGGGTATAAAAGAGGGGCAGCCTGAGCGCCCTGCCTGTCTCCTCGCTCGTGGGGCAGCCAGCTGGGAGCAGCGGGCAGTGAGGCAGCCGGCCCCTCCGCCCCAGCTAGGGGGACGCACTCAGTAAACACAAAAGTGAGAGCCACCCAAGGGGCAGCCAAAGCAGGAGGACAGAAAGAGAAGGGAAGAAAAAGAGGGTGGAAAAAAAAAAAGGAAAAAAAAAAGCCAGGAAAAGAAAAGGAAAGCGCTCGCTCGCTCTTTCTCTAGAATAACAAAATACCTGATCGTAACAAAATAACATCCTTCAGACAAATCCAGCAGGGACCTGACATACCAAAAAGGCAAGGCGAGGAGAACGTGCCAGGGCACGGGGAAGGCGAGCCAAAGCCGCGATCGCTGCCAGGGCAGGAGAGCAGCATGTCAAGCGCCGGGGCACACACGGATGAGCGCTGCCGGCAGCCCGCCTTCCTCCCCGGCCCGCCGCCGCCGCAAGAAGTTGAGAGTAGCAGCGGCAGTGCCAAGGTAAGCGCCGCTCCGCGCTGCCCCTCCGCGGGCAGAGGACGGTGGGATTCCCCGCGCCGTGCCGGGCAGAACCGTGTCGGGCAGAGCCGTGCCTGGCCGCTCTGTGCCATGCCGAGCCGCGCCGTGCATAGCCGTGCCGTGCCGCGCTTGTGCCGTGCCATGCCGAGCCGCGCCGCCCCGGGCACAGCTGAGCCATCCCGGGCAGAGCCGCGCCGTCCCCGCTGCCCGCCGTCCCCACGCGTGTCACTAGAGGGACCCCGAGCGCCGGCCCAGCCGCTGCTCCGGGGCGGCCCCGCTGCGGTGGGGTGCGCGGGGTATCCCCGGGGAACAGGGGGGTCCCTCCCGCGGCCACCCGCGCCCCGCAGCGGGGATGCTGCGGCGGGACCGGAGCCGGCGCGGTCCCGCGTGGGGAGCGGCGGAGGGGCGGCATCGCGCCGTGCGGGGGCCGGGCCGGGGCTATGCGAGGTCACGCAGGGCTGCGCGGCCCCCGGCGGCCCGGGGCGCTCCCTCCGCGCCGAGAGGCTGTGGGAGCGCGGAGACGCGCGGGGAAGGGGACACGCGGTGCTCCGGAGACCGGAGAGATTATTAAACTCTTCTGCAAAACACTGCGGTGTGCTCGGTCTCTGAGGGATAAAAATACAGGGAGGAAAAACAAGAAAGCGAAGCCAAAATGGAGTGAAAGTTAATGGTTGGCGTGCAGCCTTCGACTTTCTGTGATTTTTTTTTTTTGTGATTTTTTTTTTTTTCCTTCTTCTTCCTTCCCAATTGCTTTTCCCTACACTAATTGTTTTAAGAGCGCAACTTGGAAAGGTTTTAGCACTCTGTTGAGCAGTAGGGAATTGGGGCACACGAGGGAACTCGGATTTAGCATAACTGTACCAGCAGATGTGTGTGCCTCGCCTCCAGCCAGGGGTACTTCAGCAGGGTTGCTGATATGCCAGGTCTTTCTCGGGTGGTGTGGAGCAATCAAGTGTAAAAACAAGGTTTGTGTGGGTGGTTTTAAGCGGACACCTCGGGAGAGCCGCTGCTTTCAACCCAGTCTTCCTATACAAAGTCTGTTGTTTTCCTCCAAATGCCGGGATGTGCTTGGGAGGCCGAGGCCCGTTTTTCTTTGGGTTTGTTTATTGTCGGCTTGTGTGTGTAGGGAGTGGGGAGGGGGAGGTTCAGCGTGTTGGGTTTCTTTATTCCTCCTCTTGCCTTGATTTAGAGAGGAGTTGAGGAGCCTGGGTCGTGGGGTTTTGTGAGTGTGACTTTGTACTAAGGACATCTGGAGGTATAAAACTGACTGACACTTCTGATTTGGGCTCCACTGTGCTGTTTTGGACCCAACTTGACAATTTTGGTGGGGGTGAATGGGTCAGAGCTGTAAATCTTGCTCCATGTTGTTGACACCCACACAAGTTCACTCAGCCTTTCAAAGGGGCTATCCCAGCTCCTGTGAAAATTCATTAAGGGATAAAAGATTTGACACCGCGGGTTCCCTCCCACTGCCGCATGAAATTTGAGAGCCAAAATGTGTCTGCGTGTGTGTCCCAGCGCTTTTTCTGGCAGGTGATCTTTTTTTTCAGCCCGGCTAGAGGGCTGCTGCTTTGACCAGTCAACCTGGAGTTGTCAGTGCGTGTCTTCCCCTTGATTCCTATAGGGTTCAGCAGGAGCCCAGCTTGCCTCATGGAGCACCAGAGAAAAGCATTTCTGTACTTTTCTTTTTTTAAATAAAGCAAACACAGCAGGTGAGGTCTTATTTTTAGAGAGACCAAGGAGTTGGTGTGTTTCCAGCAGTGCATACGAGCACTGAAAGTGGCCCACCCTCTCCGAGCTCGTGTCCTGGGACTGACCTCTCCGATCCTTCTTTGGATTGTCTTTGCTTTTAAAAGCTGATGAGTATCTTAGCGGAGCAAAGTGATATGGGCCTCCCTGAGCACGTTTGTGTGAGGAGTCACGAGAGGTGGGGTGCACAGGGGGAAGAAATCTGCCCTGGTGTCGTAGCCCAGTTCTGAAAGGGTTAAAGTTGCTCTGCCAAGATATAAAGCAAGTTCAACGTGTTGTGGGAATATCACTTGCCAGTAGACTCCAGTCACCACAATTTCTGATTTAACAGCTCAACTTGCTGTTAACTTTCCCTGATATACTCCAGGTTCTGGAAGGGAATGCAGAAAGGAGAGAGGAACAATAAAGAAAGGAGTTAAGTGAGGCTACGAAAATGGACTTAAATCCCTTCACTTGGTCCTGCCAGCTGTCTTCAGAAGAGTTAAGCAAGTTTGCGTTTCCTTTTCTTTATACAATAAATCAAATGTTTCTGGGCTGCATACCAAAATTTATGCAATACGCTCTTACTCCCCAGTGGGGTGAGTAAATGGTACTGAATACCCCATTCACCTTTTTCAGCTTGATTTTTCCACAGGCACGGTAATTCTCGCTCTAACACCTATATGTCCGGTGAGGGCCATGCTCCACTGCCTGCCTCAGCCTCTGTCCTGCTGGAAGAGAAGGCAGGTGTCTCCCAGCTCACAGGATGGGAGGCAGAAAGGTGACCTCAGGTGTGGGGCAGAGTGGGCTGCTGATGGATATGAGCACTGAAGACAAAAAAAGTGAGAGCTAAAAATAGCAGCAGTATTGCCATCCTCAGCCATATGAATGTCATGCAAGCCAAGTGCCAAGAATCGTGAGGGTTGTATTTTTTCCAAGCCTGACCTAAACAGCAAAACCTCTGGTCCTGAGTCAGTTTTATTCATCTAACAGCTCAATGGTCAAAAGTTTTTTGTTTTGAAGTTTGCTTCTTCCAAGCTGTGGGAAAGCTCTCCTTTATCTTTTTGATGAAAAGGGAAGCCCTTCAGTAGCACAGCATGAAGTGGCTCGTCTACCTTCAGGTCCTGCAGGGCACCTCATCCTTGTGCCTCTGCCCAAGATGCACCCCCTGGGTGGTTTTCAGCGGCCAAGGCACCTGCCTCTCCCACTGGTCTCCACTCTCCCTTTGCTACTTGGTACCTCAGGGCGTCATGGCCTGGCATCCTGCATGAGGTTAGGTTGACCCGTGGGCAGGGGTGGTGTTCACTTGGCACATGTGAGTTTGGCACGTGCCCATATCCTGCCCTTTCAGGATTGTTGAGCTCAAAACCGGGTCACCTCCCTGCTTTCCTGGGGCAGTCCACTGAGAGGAGTAATCAAGAGAGGCAGATGTTCAGCCTCTGTCACAGGCAATCATATGAGTAGAAAAACATCAGTCTGCCCAGTTTTTTTTTTGGAGAAGAGTGGACTGTGAGGGAGGCTGAGATATGCAAACTGGGGTTTTCCCTCCAGCACACACCACTGGGTTTGGGCTGACAGCTATTCACTGTGCTCCCTTTTAAATGCTGCACTGCTCCACAAAGAAGCGTGAATTCTTTTCTTTTTTCTCCCACCCCCCCCCTTTTTTTTTTCCTGTCCAAATCCAAATTTTACAGACTGGGCCATCTGTCAATTCCCTCCTACGTTGTTCTGTTCATATTAAATTGCAACGAAGGCCAGACTGAAGAAGGAATTAGGTCAGACAGGAGGTTTAGTCTGTGTTTTTGGGGAGATGCTTGTTGCCCAAGAGGCACTGTGGTTTGGTTTGCTCAGGACAAGCTTGGATGCAAGGGATGCCTGAGCTGTTCTCTGAGATTTGGCAACTGGGCCTTTTAAGCTCATTGTAGCCTCTTGGCCCCTCACTCCCCAGCAGCTGGACAGTAATTGCCGATCCAGCTGATTCTAGAGCAGATCCTGAAAAACTCCTATAATGGTCTTGGGCAGAAGGGTGACTCCACTGCAGACCTACCCTCAGTCTTGCTCCTGGCACACCACAGCCACTTGGAGAGGACCCACTCTGTTGGACCTCTGTTCTGGTTGGGGGGCTGCCAAGAGGTATTTGGGGGTCCCTGGCCATGGGTGCAGCAGTGTGTACTGCAAGGCAGGAATACACAGGACTTCCAAGGCAATGGCAACATCCTGCATAAGGCAGTTCATGGCTAAGTTTTGTGTAGGGTTCTGAGAATGCAGGGGAAGGCAGGAGAGGGGCATGAATACGAAGGACAAAGCAGACCAAATCAGGGAAGGAGAGGCCAGCAGTGTGTACTGATGTCTGAGCCTCCTCTGCACTGAAAATGCTGCTCTCAGGTGTGGGGTTTTCAGAGGAGCTTCAGGTGTTACTCACAGGATGGCACAGTGCACCTGTGCAGCCAAAAAATTACTCTTGCATCACTGTCTTGCATGCTGTGTGGGATCCAAGCCCTCCCTATTTGGTGCTCAGGTTGTTGGGCATCCAGCATGTCTCGCACTGCCAATCCCACTGCATCTTAAAGTCTTTGAGCTCTCCCTGGGCACATGAAGAGGAATGGCAGCCAGCATGGCTAGTTCAGCCCACTTTGGCAAGAATGGAACTGTCGTTCCATTCTAGCCTTTCACCTAGCAGACAGGACCTTGTTCTGTAGGGAGGTGGCCCACTTCCCTCTCTCTGCCTTATTCCTATTTCATGTCATGTAGGAGAGGCTTTCTAATAAAATCTGAAGGTTTTCCAGCTATTGGTGTGAATTTACTCTTGTCCCACAGCTGAAGAGGCAGTCTCTGTCCTAATGCTAGAACTAGAAACCAAAAACTCTGCTGTCCCGTGTTTCCAGTGGACAATGAAGTCTTGAAGGGATTTATAGGGCTTCAATTCATGTTGCTGAGCAGGATTTGGCCATGACAACTGGATCCCCCTGCAACCTGTGCCACTGGTCATGGGCTGCAGGTACCCAACTGTGCCATGACGCCTTGTTTGGGGGAGCAGCACCTGCTTCGGCAGCCTTGATGAGGCAGGTACAAGTTCTCCTGCATGAGTGCTGCTCATCCCTGCTAGGGGAGCGAGACGGATCAATTGAAAGGTTGTTGGGACATGCCAAGCTGGTGGTGGCACTATGGAAGCCTGTCTAACCCTTTGTGTGAAGCCTGGGGGCTTTTCCTCAGCAGTCAGTAGGGCCAAAGTGAGAGGGAAGGGCTTATGGGATTGAGTTGGGTTGCGACTCCATCAAGCTGGAGAGAAACTGCAGTACTGGTAGTAAATAAAGATGCTTTTTGCTTTGCTGCCTGGTTTCTCGTTACACTTACTGGAGGGAGCAGGAACATGCCAAGGTGATGGCAGTGGAAAGGCCGGGCAGTTGGTGCATGGGCAAAGATGGACTTCATCACATTGCACACCTCCAGGTTAGCCGTGCTCTGGATAACAACACTGGGGCTGTCCCTGTCCTTGCAGCTTCAGGGGCGTTTCTTGGGTGGAGTTATGGGGTGTGTGAGCACCCAAAGGGAGCTTGCAGTGGAGGCAGGGAAGGCTGCCTTGTGCTTACAATGCAGGTTGTGCAGGAGTGGGTATTTTCTGAGGCACATGACTGGTTTTCCACAGAAGGTATCAGGTCTCCCCAGCATCAGATATCACCCTGCTGACAAAATCTTACTCTCCCCTTGCTTCAGAGCATCTCACTCTTTTTTTTAGGCTGCATGTAGAGGAAAAACAGTGTATGTCACCTGTGCCACGAAGGAGCCCCTTATTGGGAGGTATGGCTCTGTCTTGAGGGAGGCCAACATACAACCTGCTTGTTAGCAACAGTTCTCACAACCAGTGCCAGCCTAACCAGGGACAGGGGATTATGTGGATGTCCTGAAGTCTCACATCAGTGCCTTCAATGGCAGTGCTGGCTGGCACACATCTGTCACCCTGGCAATGAGCTGCTGGCATTACCCGTGCCCTGGGGACACCAACAAATAGGAGATGCATGTTAAAAAAATAAGAAAAAGGGCAGAAAAAAGGGACCAGAATCATTGGTCTCTTGTCAGTTGGAGTCTGGCTGATGCTGCTGCACCAGGGGCATGACTTCAGTGAAGGTGTCACTGTGGTCATGTTGGGGAGTCCTAGTAAACACCTGTTCACCACTTGGTATAAAAAAATGAACATGAAAAGGTATTGGTGACACAACAGTGCAGCTTAGCAGCATGGTGTCACAGCCTGGTGCCATCCCTCTGCTTCCACTGTAAAACAAAGCCCCTGCAGTATGCTGAAGGGATCATTGCTACTGGAAAAGCTGGTTCAGGTCCCATCACTTGCTGGTTTAAGAGCAGTTTGTACCCAGGGCTGCACAGCCCACCCAGACCTTGCAACCTCTGCTTTGGTTTTTCTTGCTGCTGGTCCTTGTCAGCTCAGTAGAACTCGTGACTTGTGAGCATGATGCATTTCTAGCAGTGATGATTTGAGCTACATGCTAGTAAAAATCCGGTAGCAAGGGTGTCTTTATTGCTGGCAGGACCGTAGCAGGGCCTCGGGGGAGCTGGGCTAATTTCCTGGCTGCGCTGCAGACTTCCCCTGTGACCTTGGGCGAGTCATTTAATCTATCCTGGACTTCAACTCCATCTCTGAGCATCCCGGGAGGGTGAGGTAATATTCATTAACTGATATTATTCTCGAGTTGCTCAGATGCTATGGTGATGAAAACTGGATGTGAAACCCAGCATCTTGGTTGAGTGTTAGCAAAGAGAGGGGATGCTCTGCTTGCGATTAGGGTTGCCACACACCGTCTGATATTTTAACACACTTCTCTTTATTTTGAGCTTACCTGTCTGGTTACCAGTGGTATTTGGCTTGATGTGTACTGTGAAGCTCATCACTGAGGGTCTATAATGCCTTGAACCATCCATAGGTTTTGTCCCATCCAGTGGAGCAATAGCACCCCTACTTTATACCTGCAGAAGCTGGCACAGAGGTAAAGCTGTTTGCTGGAGTGGAGACGGTGAAAATCTTTGGGCTTGTTGGCAAATATCCAGAGAGTTTCTTTTTTAATGCTCTGCACCGTCTGATACCGCCTTGGCCCATCTTTGTAATGCTGCAACTGTGTTTCCTGGGGGACTGCATTGTTCCTGAGGGATGTCTTCTTAGTCCCAACTCTCAAAGCAAATATGGCTTGTGCAATCAGCCCCTTGATTGCTTGAGCCTCACATGCTCAGGACAAAGACTATTATTCCTAGCTTTCCTCAAAAGCAGCTCTAGGAGCGCTTGAAACTTCATTTGTTTCTGCTTCGGGGAGACATGTTTTCAGATAGGGCATGAAAACCTGCCATCAAAAGAGGCAAAACCCCAAAAACCTACTGATAATAATTTGAATGAATTCATGTGTAAATAGGGGCAAAAATAAAAAAAATCACACTGATGAAAGGGCAGAGGGAATAAAAGCATTGTAGAGGTAGGTTGAAGCTGGATTTTCCAGTGGAAAAACTGCTTCGATGCAAACCTTGTGTGACCAGAGCAGCTGCCCAGCAGGTTGGGCGCTGAGAGCCAGCCTTACACCGGTGGCTGTCGCAGCGCTGCCGGTCCTTCCCTGAAGCATCCTGACATGTCTGGGCATCCAACCTGCAGCACACTGTGGCGGGGCAGGGGCATTGGGGAGGTGTCAGAGAGGGGTCTCTCTCGCAGTGTTAATGCTGTGCCTCTGTCCCCAGGTGCAGAGGATGTGTGCGGCGAGGCGAATGCTGCTCCTGCTGCTTGCTTTCCTGGCCTACGCACTGGATTCAGCGGCTGCATACGGCACAGCGGAGACCCTCTGCGGCGGGGAGCTGGTGGACACACTGCAGTTTGTCTGCGGGGACAGGGGCTTCTACTTCAGTAAGTGCTGGGCAGCTGCCAGCAGCAGGCAGGATGCTGCCCCCACCCCACCCCCTGCTTCTGTGGAGCTGGGCCGGGAGGGAAAGGAAGGGTTTCCCAGCCTGGTGCTTTTAATGATTTCCTTACGCATGGCAGTAGGCCAGGAGAAGAACAAGAAAATGAACGTGTTCAGAGTGACATGCATCTACCTTGTGCCACTTTTGGGGACTGTCTCGTACTATGGGGACACTGGGTCCCAAGTACGATCCTCAGGAAAGACAAATATCACTGGGGAACCTTATGTGCCAGGCTCACCAGTGATGCGGGCAAGCCACTACAATAAAGAGGATGTCTGCAGCCAGCTCTCTGCTGAGCTTGGGTCCTGGCTTATTGAGATATTTGTGCCTAAGTACTGCATCTGACAGCAGGCAGGGAGCTGAACACTCTCGCTTCCTGGGCAGTCTTTGCTTTGGTATAGCAGCACCCTCTAGGCTGCTCCCAAACATGCTTCATGACCTCCTAGCTACCTGATGGTGAGCTTGTTGCTGAAGAGTGATGTCTTACTCTTTTGCATTGTAGCTAGTGCAAAGAAAAAAAGGCAGCATTGCTGTTGTCTGCAGAGTGCACATGGCCTCAGGCCAGTTGGCTGCAGCAGGCTTTCCACCAGGATGCTTTGGGTGTTTGGACCATTGGCATTAGTAATACAATGGCTCAACCGATAAATGGGAAGGATGAGCAGTAAATCAGCAGCAATGGATTCTCAGTAATCTATGAGAAAAGGTGCCTCGAGTGTCATACCTTGTTGTGGTGTTTGCTTGTATGTCCGCTCTGCTTAGGAGAGGGAAGACCCTGTGTCTGTCTTCCCACTGAGGACTGAACCACAGACTAAGTGACTATAGGACAGATACAAAGTTGAATGGGGGAAGAGAATGGAGGTACCAGCTGCACATGGTGCTGTGCATTTGGCAGTCTTGCCTCTGCCTTAGGAAAAGGTATTAAAAAGTCACTTTTGGGTAACAGGGTGGGTTTTTTTGAGTAGTGGAATTGAGAGCCAGCCTCTCTCATTCCAGTCTGTCTGTGGAGGAAACAGGTTGCTGCAAAGTTGGGTGGTGACTCTGGATGTCCCTTCCCAACCTGGATGCTTTGCCAGACTTGACTGGTGCTGCCTGCTGAGGCTGATCCGGGATCCCACACCCAGCCACAGTAGGGTTCAGGCTGTGTAATTCCTGGCAGGTGGTTGGGCTGCAGGTGGCTTTGCAAGTAGCTGGGGTGATCACCCTGCCCCACCCTGGCTGAGCAGCAAGATGTTTTCATGGCTCCCCACGCATTTCAGGCAGGCAGCACTTTTGGGGTGCTCTGCGCACACTTCCTTCCTCTGACTGAGCCAAGTGGTGAGGGTTTGCATGCCAGCTGCCCTTTCCTCTTTGCATCTCCCCTTCCTCCTTTTCTCTCCCAATGAACCGGCACTCAGCTGAGGTGGCAGGTCTGGGGTTGGCCTTACTAGAGTGGCAAGGAGGCAAGCTCTTCTCCTGCTCTCATAGATCTTCCTCTCCCTCTATACGTAGAGGAGCATCTGCCTCCCCTTGTGGTTTGTCTTCCCTCCTCCCCCTCTCTGGGGATAAAAGGGAATGGGGCTTTTGTTTTTACGGTCAAACTGACCTCCTTTCACCTCAAATAACCCAACTGTCCAGGCCAAAATAAAACCACTTTTGAAGGGAGACAAATCTCTTGGTGCCAAGTGGCTACTCTGGTGTTTGCAAGGGGATTCTTGCCTTTTGTTGGTTTTTTTGGTTTTTTTTTTTTCAGTCCTCTCCCATCACTCCTCCTTTCACCTTTTTGAATATTTCTAGAGAGCCCGGGTGGCAGCGATGAAGCAAAGTTCCCCCAGTCCATTATTTTAACCACTTTGACCAGCATCTGACCAGTCTGTGCCATGCAGGGCTGAAGATGTTTGGGCAATACCTCTACCTAATAAAGGGTTTGGACATCTCCTTTTCATTTAATTTTTCCCCCTCTACCTCCATCAGTTGGCCTCATAAGTGATTAATTCTCCTGACAATAATCATCTTCACTCCTGAACCCACATGGCTACACTATTATCACTGTGTAGACATGATAGGGCACAGTTATGTTGCACAATCATCTTTAAAGCTGAGCAGCTCAAAGCATGGGACATACGATCCGATGAGTGGCCTGTGCTCAACAGTCATTCATACAGGAAGTAAATGACTTGGGCAGCCTTGTCCCGCAGGTACACAAGGGTCCTGCATGCTGAACAAGGATTGTTGAACCATCTGGCTGGTAATACTGGAAAAGCCAAAAATGGTATGAAAATTCATTATTGGTCTTTTGATGCAGCAGTTATTCAAGTACTTGTGATGCTCTGCATTCGGACAAATAAGCACTTTGCTAGTGAACCTAGCTCTGAAATACACTGCCCTTTGCATCAATGTAAAGGGATGTAGTCTACTGATGGTGTTTCATCCCCCAGGTATCTGGTGTTGGGAAAATATGCTACCTAGACTGAGGAGGATGCATCTCTGGTAACTGGGATGCCCATCTGCCCACTGGTATGGGGAGTGAGTCCCAGCCCCCAGGTGCCCTGGGAGGCATCGTGGCTTGCAGGTGCTTGGTGCTGAGGATGTTGAATCTGGCCTTCAAGAGCTGGGGCTGCAAAAGAGCTGCACTAAGAGGGGCAGGTGCCAGCACATTTTGCTCTATGCCGGTGATGCTTTGTGGCTTTTAAGGCTATTGGGTTGGCCTGAAGCTTCTGTCAAGGTGATGGCTTCCTGCTGTGGCTCTGTGCCAGAACTGGGACCACTCCCCCTGCTCCCCAGCACCCACCCAGGGACAGCGACACAGCCCATGGAGGGATTCTGAGTGCATCCCGGAGTGAAAAATCAGGGTAGGCTGAGAGGAAGCCTCGGCTGTGAAGTTGCTGTCATGCAGTGCTGGCAGGGAGGGAGAAGGGGCTGCGGGGGGAGAGGCAGCCGACTTCTCTGTAAACAACAGCTCCTGTTTCCTCCTTTCCAACAGCTGATAAGAATTTAGCTCTTTGCAGCCGCTTGTGCTGACGGGGCACATTCTTGCGCACCCGCCGCTCCTCCGAATAATACTAGGAAAAAGCAGGGGGGAAAGTGCGGTGCCGGGGTGGGGGAGGGCCAGGCCGGGGGCACTGGGACGGGGCTGGTGCTGCACAAAGGCCCCCTTGTTGCTCCCAACATTCCTGCGACAGGGGCACGGGGACTGTTTACACCCAAAGTCCCCTTCCACTCGGCTGACCGCCTGATTGACCGGAGGAGAGGGGACCCAGCCAGGGTGGCAGCAGCACAGTGCACCCCTTGCCACAGCATCTGTCCAGCCCCGGTGAGAGTGGTGAGCCCAGAGCAGCGGGGTGTTGATGCTAGGGAAGGGACTGTCCTGTCCCCCGTGGCCGTGGCAGTGTCACTGCTTCTGTCATAGCTGAGCTGCAGGTACATGGCCTCTGGGTTTGGCTTTGTACTACTTCTGGGATGCCTAGCTCTCCCTGTCAGCACAGCCCGCTGCTAGACAGGAATAACCCCAGGCAGCAGGAGGGCTTTGCACTGCTGGGGTTTGCACCACTGGGCTTTGCATCACTGGACTTTGCATCTGAAGTGACCTTTACTCAGCCACACAGTAGGAGGTTTAGGGGAAGCACAGTTTTGGGAAAAAAAGAGCCTAGCCATTCCTTGAAGGCTGAGAGGAAGTGTGTTTCCTCAGGAGGAAGCGGTCATTGCTGCGATGGGAAGTGGTTCGCGTGCCCGAACGGTGCCACAGCCTGCTGCCCACACAGTTCTGCCCTGTGGGCAAGGGACGGAGCAGCAAAACCTTCCCTGGGTTTGGCAGTGGCAGTAAAGTGAGATGCCACCCGTGGGCAAAAGCCAGGAAATTCAACCTTTAGTCCCTGTGTACATTGTTACAGAACAAACCCTTTTCCCAATCCAGGTCAGCAGTGATATTGCTGTTAGCCAACAATGTCCTGGCGTTCTCTTCCCTGGGTTGTTGTCTCCAGGTACTTTCTGTGACTAAATCCCTATTTGCTATGTTTGCTTATTTTTTTTTCTAAAGTAACTCTCCCACAGAGAATTGTATTGGTGTCTGGCGAGATCTGTATGGACAGTTATGTAATGGGAAATGTGCCCTATCAGACAGTTGTGGTGGAGCTGGTAGTGGTGCCAGCATTGGGAACGGCATGCAGCAGATTTATGCAAGAGAGAAAGGGCAGCACATTGAGGCTGGGGGCCACATGTGTGCCCACCAGTTGGGCAGGGACAGTGAGCAGGGGGAAAAAGGCTATACCACCACAGTGGTCCCTGCTGGGAGCTCACCCTGGAAGTGCCACACCTGGGCATTTGCTAACACATGGTGACATGATCTTCCCATGTGTACCTGTGCCGGAAATTGTCCTTGTTGGCATGGCCGTGAATGTAGTCCTGCTTTCCTCATTGTTTTTTTCCTCCCCTCTTCTTTCCAAACAAACACATAGTGGCCAGTGGGAAACTTCTGTTTTTGAGAGGAGACATGGAACCTTTCAAAACCTCAACTTCTCCTCAAACCATGTGTGTCATCACTTGTGCAACCTTCTGTTCAGCGGGAGTGTGAATGCAGCCCTCTGGGGATGTGCTAGCAAGAGGGGGTGACTTGAATTTGTTCTCTTTCCCTTCCAAACTCTCCTTCTGCCCATGCTCAGGATGCCTTTCTGGAGCAGCCTAATGCTTCAACAGCCTGCCATGCATGCAAGTTGGGCACTGGGATTGGTAGGTGCTGAGCAGGGGCCATATGTGGCCCAGGATGTTGGTGGCAGTGCACCTCTTCCATGGACATCACAGGACACTGTGTGCATAGAGAAGAATACATTCAGCTGACCTCAGGTTTGCTCCTCTCCCTTGTCTCCTTTGGGCATCACCACCCAGGTTGCCTATACTGGCATCACTCATACAGGTGCAGGCACCCAACACACCTGCCCTACCTTTAATGGGAGGTCCCAATCCAGTGTGCTTTTTGGGCACAAGTATTTGTAGAGAGAAAATTAAACTCCTAACAGTGTTCCCTGTGCTGAAGTTTTACTAAGAGGGAACCATACTTCTCACCTCCCTGCTGGGGTGGTTTAAGTTGTGCCTGAAATTTTTCTAGAGAAAAAGAGGAAGAAAAAGAAGGTGGTGGCACAGAGGGGACAGATGTGGTAAAAATAACATTTAAAGTGACTCCCAAGTGCGGGCTCATGGTATGAGTTAGATGCCCCATCACTCAGCACCCTGATGCCATGTTTGTTCTCATCACCTCTGAGCATAGTGACAGTGCACCAGCATGGAGCAGGGGGCTCTCATCGTATGGGATTCATGACAAGTTTTAACAGAGAGTGGGTTCCCTGCTGGCAGGGCTATTACAGAGCCAGCAACAAGACATGGTCGTGGGATTGTGCATGTCAGCATTGCACACAGAGGGCTGTCTTGTGCATGGAGGATTGTGTTGAATATGCATGTCTGCATTGCACACACAGGGCTGCATTGAATGGACAGGGCTGCATCCCACATACATATCTGTATTGCATGTCTGGGACTGCTTCTTGCATATGGGGTTGCACAGTATGCATAGAGAACTCCTGTGCTTTGTACTTCATCCTGAGTCACTTTCTGTGGGCACCCAAGGTGGGGAATCCCTCAGGGAAAGCGGTCAGCTCCTTCTAAGCCAGAGTCCTTAAATCTTCACTGGTGCCTAATACTTGAGCACCTGCTTTGTCTGGAATGCAAGTGGGAGCATCATGGGTCATGCACTGGGCCAGT
Organism: Formicarius rufipectus; assembly: GCA_013399695.1. Classification (NCBI taxonomy): domain Eukaryota; kingdom Metazoa; phylum Chordata; class Aves; order Passeriformes; family Formicariidae; genus Formicarius; species Formicarius rufipectus. The sequence goes on from VXAU01003998.1 coordinate 2,285,767, forward strand.
GTGGACCATTTTGTGTGTTCCTGCTGGCCAGCTGAGAGGTGGAGGCTTGGCATGGCTTGGTGAGAATTGTTAGGCATTGCACTTACACCACTAGCTCTCAATTTTTCGCATGCTCAAATTCTTCTGGTTTCCAAGCTCCACTGGTGCTGGCTTCCCTCCCTGGGAGCACCTTGCACTAGGAAGAGGTGCTCATGGCAATGTGCAGAGCCCTGGCTGCAAACCCCACAACAGCACAAAAGCATAATATGTTGTGTGTGAAAGCATGGGGAAAATACTTTTGTTTTGGGGCATTTTAAATTTTAGAAGTCACAGTTCCCAAGCAAATTTGCTTTGCATCAGAAATTCAAATTTACCCATCTCTTCTATTTCAAGAGGGGGAGGAAACACAGTAAAACTGATGTAAGCCTTTCTTCTGGAGTGCTTTGGCCATCATTAAGCAGTGACATGAAATGCACTTGGTCATTGCTGCACCAGACATGGGTTTTTGCATCCTTCCGTAGGCAGAAATGGGAGAGGAACCCTTATTAAAAGATTAAGTTTAATAGCTATTCTTGGCGGGTGTGGGAGCCTGTATTCTTTCTGCAGCTGTCTCAGAGCTGTCCCATCTGGTAAAATTTAGCTGCCTTGGTTCGCTTCACCTGCCTGAGTGTTGACTCGACGGAGGGAGGTTGGCAGCTGCAATGCTGTGTTGCTTCTTTCTAATAAAATTCGCTTGCCAGGATCAACATCTGAGACAGTCACAGTAATCAACATAGAGCTGGCGGTCAGGCTGGGCTTGAGCTTCCGTGCCTTAGCTGCACTCAGAAAAGCCACCCATGCCAGAGATACAAGAAAGAGATAAATCCCCATCATTTAAAGTGCCTTTAAACTACAACTGGAGGCACGTGGGGAGCCCTGTTGGCATCAATAGCATCTGTCTGGAAAAGTCTTGACACAAAACTTGGCTGGTTTGCGGGCACGCGTCAGCTGGGAGAAAGTTTGGGAGAAGCGCTGCTATTTTTGAAGCATGTGGAACCCACCAGTCTCTGGTGACTGGTGTAGGGATGCCTGCAAGGGGGCAGGTGTTATGGAGGTGGGAAGAGGGCCTAGTCTAGCTTTGTGGCTAACTCTGGGGTCTCTGCTATTGCAGGTAGACCAGTGGGACGAAATAACCGGCGGATCAACCGGGGGATTGTGGAGGAGTGCTGCTTTCGGAGCTGCGACCTGGCTCTGCTGGAAACGTACTGCGCCAAGTCCGTCAAGTCGGAGCGTGACCTCTCCGCCACCTCCCTGGCAGGCCTGCCAGCACTCGGCAAGGTAGGGAGGCTGTGCCAGGGTGGGGACTCTTCTGTGTAATAAACAGCAAGAGAAAAGATGGGACAGCCATGGGTGGGAGGAGACAAACCCCAGCTGCAAGTTCTGTTGCTTCTGCAGAGCCTTCAAGAGACAGGCACCATTGGCAAGTCGTGCCAAATAGCTTGCCAAAAGTCAGCTTTTATTAAAGTGGGGAACCAGAGGTGGGCTAGGTCACAGAATCGTAGAATGGTTTAGGTTGGAAGTGACCTTTAAAAGTCGTCTAGTCCAACTGCCCTGCAGTAAGCAGGGACATCTTCAACTAGATCAGGTTTCTCAGAGCCCTGTCCAACTTGACCATGACTGTTTCCAGGAATGGGACAATGTTTCCATGGGATGGATGGAAGTCCAAGAGTGGAAATCCCGTTTGGAGTGCAAGCAGTCTTAAGTGGAGGCTAATATTGCTACCCTTCTTCCTACAGGAGAGCTTCCAGAAGCCCTCGCACGCCAAGTACTCCAAGTACGACGTGTGGCAGAAGAAGAGCTCCCAGCGGCTGCAGCGGGAAGTGCCCAGCATCCTGCGGGCTCGCCAGTACCGGTGGCAGGCAGAGGGGCTGCAAGCAGCTGAGGAAGCCAAGGCGCTGCACCGTCCCCTCATCTCCCTGCCCAGCCAGAGGCCTCCAGCGGCGCGAGCCTCCCCGGAAACGGCTGGCCCCCAGAAATGAACCCTGACCAGCTGTCTCGATTTTTGATCTCCTGGGGGAGGGCGGGAGGACTGGTGATTCCCGGCCCCCAAGCCCCTCTGTCCCCGGGGCCGCTGAGCCAAGGAGCGGGGTGGTGGGGCACCCTCATGCCGCTCTGGCCCCAACCAAACAACTGACACAGCAAGGAGGGGATGGCGGCGGCAGCGGCGGTGGCGAGCAGCACCGCTCCCATGGCATCGTCCTTTTGGGGTTGGGGGGAGGGTTGTTTCGTTTCCCGCACCTGTTTCATTCCCCTGCTCCCCCAGTATTTCCAAGCCTGTACTTGCAAAGGGACAGTTTGGCACTTGAACTTTTTGCTGCCGGCTGCTGCGTGACATCCCCGGTGCCAACGCCAGAAGACAAAAGAAAGAGCAAGAGGGAAAAAGGATATGAAGTTAAAATTCTTTTAAATCTTTTTTTTCTCATGAAGAGTCCATTCCGTGTCTTTCTTGACAATAAAGTGAAAAAAAAAACAAAAAAACAATAAAAATGGGGAGAAATATTGAGGGATAAATTTTTTTTGCCTCATTCCCACCCCACTTTTTTCTTCTTTTTTTTTGTTTTTTTTTTTTTGTTTTTCTTGTTTTTGTAACT